>MJUU01035757.1:48975-60163 GCA_002080025.1 Modiolus philippinarum | reverse complement strand
TCAGTGTTGATATCTGAATCTTCAGCAAACTGGGGTACAAAAACAATGAAGAACTCGTCCTCACTCTCAATGTCAGTATCCGATGTGGTACTAACTGGAGGTGCTGGATTCCTTGTTAAAGGTTCTCTCCTTGTCGTTCGTGGCTTAGGTACAGGTGTTCGTTCTTTTCTGGGTCTAAGTCTTTGTTTTGGAACTGGTGGATCTGGTGGTTTCTGTTCATTCATGGAGACGGAACCAATAGGAAGCAACAAGTTGCGGTGTAAGGTTCTCTTTCTCCCATCACCATTTTCTTTTTGGACGCCGAAAACAGGTATGTCCATATTTGGCTGTTCTAAGATGATGTATGGATCATTCTCCTAACGATCCGACAACTTATGCTTTCCCTCAAATGCTAAGATCTTTACAAGCACTCTGTCTCCCTGGTGTAGAACAGCTCCTCTAACCTTTTCATCGTAGCCTTTCTTTTGTCGAGACTGTGATTTCTCGGCTGATTCCTTGGCGATTTCATAAGATTCGAAGAGCTTCGACATACTTCGTCGTACTTTTCTGGTTGGTGGTACTCTCAACTCCAAATACAGTGTCGATTGGCAGTCGAGGTTCACGTCCAAACATTAGTGCAAATGGTGAATATCCTGTGGTCTGCTTTGTGCAATTGTATGCATGGACAATTGGACCAAGGTATTGCTTCCAAATACTCTTCTGGCTGTTCTGAAGTGTTCCAAGCAGGTTCAATAAAGGTCTTTTGAACCTCTTACACTGTCCATTCCCCATCGGATGGTAAGGGGTCGTCCTTGACTTCTTGATTCCAGTTAGTTGACAGAATTCTTTCAGAAGTCGACTCTCAAAATTTCCACCTTGGTCCGAATGTATTCTTTGGGGAATACCATAATGGACCACATAGTTGTTCATAAAGGCTTCCGCAGTAGTTCTTGCTGACACGTTCTTAGTCGGTATAGTCTGTGCATAACGTGTGAAGTGGTCCGTTATTACTATAGTATATGATGGTATCCTCCCTTTGATGGGTCCAATGTCAGAAAGTCCATGCAGACTACTTACTGTGGCTGTGAGGTTATAATGTTCGTGAATGGCGCTCTTTCGGTAGAAAGCTTCTTTCTCTTGAGGCATCGTGGACAATGCTGTATCTATTCCTCTATATCCCTGTGCTTACCACTTCAAAAGTAGCGATCCTTGACTAAGGCTGCAGTTCTGTCCCGTCCTTGGTGACCCATGTCGTTGTGGAGGTATCTCAAAAATGTTTTATAATCTGGTTGGCTTGTAACAACCGTTACTGCGAGGGAGTAGCTCTACGGCAGTTTTTCGTACCAATCACCTGTAAAAGTCCGAGGTGTTTGAGTTAGGGACCGACCATTTAACCTGAAAGGGGGGGGTATGGTTTTTTTTTCTGGACAGAAAATTTTTTTCGCGCTTCGCAAAAAACAAATTATTTATTTTTTGCACGCGTATCAACAAAATATTTTTTTTCAAAATTAACATTATTATTTTTGGCAGAAAGCCTCATTCAGAAAAATTTTTTTTCATCATTTTGGCAGCCAAAATATTTTTTTCACATAAAATCAGATCCAAAATATTTTTTTAGAAAAAAACCATAGCCCCCCTTCAAGTTAAATGGTCGGTCCCTTAATGAAATCATCTGCTGGATTTCTAATAACACAACCAACAATCATAATAACTGAGAGATTCTGTGGCATATATGATTTATAAGGAAATGTGCTCTATATAAACTTGTGAAGCTTACTTCACTGATATTATGAAAAATTGCCGGGAAATTCTACTCCCTCATGCCGAAGAGCTACTCCCTTGCGGTAACAGTTGTACACGGTGGGTAAGACAAGTTGATCTTGATCCTCTCCATCAACTCCTGGTCCTTTGGAAGAGAATTCCATCCTTAAGTACAAGTCTCCGAAAGTTGGAATTGAGTAATCGGTGGAATGGTACTGCCGGAATATCTTCCTTATGAGGCATACTATTCTTTCTGACGTTGTCTATCCAGAATCTGATTACTGGATCCCGTTGTATCCACTCTTTCATCAGACTGTGTGTCATCCAGGTCATCAAGTACTTTGGTTGACTTGGCCAAACATTAAACGTAAGGTTGGTGCTGAAGGAAGCTGCATATGACACGATCACGGTACAGCTGATTGTTTCACCTTGTGAGGCCGTCCGTCCGTCCATCTGTGTCGGGCATTTTTGTGTCTATTTTATTTAAATCTCGACCTTGAGAATACCTGTTTAAAATTTTGACAGGATGGTTAGTTGTGCTATTTTTAATTCATGCGCACATGATATCTTCAGTTGTAGAAAAAGTTACTACCACTTTGATATTTTTGTACTTAATTATATTTATCGTATATGGATAATGTTTGCCTGGAGGTAATCTCGGACCATCTGTACAATTGTCCTGACTATCATATATAAACCTTTGGACTTGATATTTATTAAAATTAAGAAATTTAAGTAGAAAAAAAATAGCTCACTCCTCCTAAATTTAATGCAATTGAAAACCACACTTCCAAGATATCTTGTCTACAGGAACAAATTATGCAAGCTGTAATCGCTCAAGAGATTTATTTCACTGATTAAAAAGTTCTTAAATAGAGTAAGTCACCCGTGGAGAAATTTGAACTTTCAGTACGAATATTTTTCCCCTTACTGGGATCTCTTTTCATTTCGTTTCAATAGCAGTTGTTGTTGGCTTGCTACAGGAAACTCATGGTTTAGAGTGCCATGAAACCGGATTTCATCCACAATTTCCCAAGGAATGCCTGTACCAAGTCAGGACCATTGCATGTACCAAGTCAGGACCTGTACCAAGTCAGGACCAATGCCTGTGCCAAGTCAGGACCATTGCCTGTATCAAGTCAGGACCATTGCCTGTACCAAGTCAACACCATTGCCTGTACCAAGTCAGGACCATTGCCTGTACCAAGTCAAGACCATTGCCTGTACAAAGTCAGGACCATTGCCTGTACCAAGTCAGGACCTGTACTGGGACCATTGTCTGTACCAAGTCAGGACCATTGCCTGTACCAAGTCAGGACCATTGTCTGTACCAAGTCAGGACCTGTACCAAGTCAGGACCATTGTCTGTACCAAGTCAGGACCTGTACCAAGTCAGGATCATTGCCTGTACCAAGTCAACACAATCGCCTGTACCAAGTCAGGACCATTGCCTGTACCAAGTCAACACCATTGCCTGAACCAAGTCAAGACCATTGCCTGTACCAAGTCAGGACTATTGTCTGTACCAAGTCAGGACCTGTACCAAGTCAGGACCATTGTCTGTACCAAGTCAGGACCTGTACGAAGTCAGGATCATTGCCTGTACCAAGTCAACACAATCGCCTGTACCAAGTCAGGACCATTGCCTGTACCAAGTCAACACCATTGCCTGTACCAAGCCAACACCATTGCCTGTACCAAGTCAGGACCATTGCCTGTACCAAGTCAGGACCATTTTCTATACCAAGTCAGGACCTGTACCAAGTCAGGACCATTGCCTGTACCAAGTCAGGACCATTGCCTGTACCAAGTCAGGACCATTGCCTGTACCAAGTCAAGACCATTTCCTGTACCAAGTCAGGACCATTGCCTGTACCAAGTCAGGAGAATTGTTTGTACCAAGTCAGGGCCTGTACCAAGTCAGACCATTGTCTGTACCAAGTCAGGACCTGTACCAAGTCCGGATCATTGCCTGTACCAAGTCAACACAATTGCCTGTACCAAGTCAGGACCATTGCCTGTACCAAGTCAACACAATTGCCTGTACCAAGTCAGGACCATTGCCTGTAACAAGTCAGGACCATTTTCTGTACCAAGTCAGGACCTGTACCAAGTCAGGACCATTGCCTGAACCAAGTCAGGACCATTGCCTGTACCAAGTCAGGACCAATGCCTGTACCAAGTCAGGACCAATACCTGTACCAAGTCAGGACCAATACCTGTACCAAGTCAGGACCATTGCCTGTATCAAGTCAGGACCAATACCTGTACGAAGTCAAGACCATTGCCTGTACCAAGTCAGAACCATTGCCTGTACCAAGTCAGGACCATTGCCTGTACCAAGTCAGGACCAATACATGTACCAAGTCAGGACCAATGCCTGTACCAAGTCAGGACCAATACTTGTACCAAGTCAGGACCAATGCCTGTACCAAGTCAGGACCAATACCTGTACCAAGTCAGGACCAATGCCTGTACCAAGTCAGGACCAATGCCTGTACCAAGTCAGGACCAATACCTGTACCAAGTCAGGACCTGTACCAAGTCAGGACCATTGCGGTTTACTATTTTGCTCTGCACCTGCTTTGTCTATTTGCCCTTTTGATTTCTGTTCCTAACAAATCTGTGTAGTAGTTTGATTATTGCCCGTTTTTGATGCTTATAGAGGCTCACCGAGAAACAAATAGCTCATTTATTGATTGCTAACATCAACGTTATTCTAAGAACGAAAGGATATTTTGATCACCTGATCAACTTAGTGAACCTTAAGCTCGATTTAAAAAAAATATTCAAAATACTTTTACAGCTAATTAAAAATGAAATTGTATAGTCAGGCATTGCTGACAACTTTTCAAGTACCGGTACTTTCATTTCATTTACTATTTTTGTTTTACATGTCTCTTTTTCTTGTAACCGATTGAATTACTCATTAAACTCACATTCGTTTACTTACCGGCATTAAAATAACAGAATATCTGACTGCATTCAGTTTTACAGATGGTCGGTTATTGCCAGTGCAGATAAAGCAAAATATTTTGAAATCTTAACGAGAGGCTCACGAGATCCTGTATCGCTCATCTAGCTCCAAGATGATCCGGTTCTTTAATTACTTCCATCTTGTCAAATTTCAAACAGTACTTAATGTTCTGAATAATTGGTCTTTTATTAGATAAGAAATACAAATAAAGAATTTTTTTTATATAAAAGATGAGATATCAAGTCTTGTTTCGCCTTTAGTTCCAATGTTAGAATACGTACTAGAGGCTCACAAAAGACTGTATTGCTAACCTGGTGGCTTGCGTTTTTTCATTGTCATCAAATAGTTTGAGCGAATAAAGATGTTTGGATATATTTTCCGTATGGTCCTTATGTTAAACTATACTCTCCGTTGGCGGCCATCTTGGATGAGGCGCGAATCTTTGAAGGGCCCTAGGATAATTGTTACCAAGTTTGGTTCCTGTTGTCTCAGTAGGATCAGAGGAGAAGATCTTTGTATGTATTTCCCATAGGGTCCTTATGTTAATCTATGTTCCCTTCTTGTTGCCATCTTAGATGAGGTACGAAAATGAAAATCACAAACTTTGAAGAGGACTACCTAAGGACAATGGTGCCACATTTGATTCCAATTAGCTCAGTAGTTTCAGTTTTTCTGTGTTAGACTATCATCCCCGCTAGCGACCATCTTGGATGAGGTACGAACATAAAAATCAACTTTGAAGATGACCACCCGTCGACAATCGTTACCAAATTTCGATTCAATTGACTCAGAAGTTTCAGAGGAGAAGATTGCATTTTCCATAGGTCTCTATGTTAAACTATGTTCCTCCGCTGGTGGTCATTTTGGGTGAAGCACAAACATAAAAATCACAAAGTTTTAAAGGGTACAACTCAAGAACAATTGTTTCCAAGTTTGATTCTTTTTAGCTCAGTAGAATTAGAGGAGAAAATCTTTGAATGCATTTCCCAGTGTCATCACTATATTAAGCTATGTTCCTACTGGCGGCCATCATCGATGAGCCACAAAACTTAAAAATCACATGTTTTAAGTGGATTACCCAAGGACAATTGTTACCGAGTGTGTCAGAGGAAAAGATCCTCAAATGTATTCCGTATAGGTCCCTATGTTAAAGTTATGTTCCCCGCTGGCGGCCATCTTGGATGAGGTATGAACATAAAAATCACAAACTTTGAAGAGAACCACCCGAGGACAATTGTGTCAAAGTTTGGTTCCAATTGGCACAGTTATTTCCGAGTAGATCCTCATAGGCATTCCCCTTAGGGTCTCTATGTTAAAATACGTTTTCCCGCTAGCGGTCATCTTGGATGAGGTACGAATATTAAAATCAAAAGCTTGAAAAGGGACCATCAAAGGACAAGTTTGACTAAGTTTGGTTCCATTCGGCTCAGTAATTTCAGAGGAGAAGATCTTTGAATGCATTTCCCATTGTCATCACTATATTAAATTATGTTCCCCGGTGGAAGCCATCATGGATGAGGTACGAACTTAAAAATCACATGTTTTGGAGGGGATTACCCAAGGACAATTGTTACCAAGTTTGTTTCCAAATTGCTCATTAGTTTCAGAGAAAAAGATCCTCAAATGCATTTCCTATAGATCCCTATCTTAAAGTTATGTTACCCGCTGGAGGCCATTTTTGATGATGTACAAACATAAAAATAAAAATAAAACTTGAAAAGGGACCATCCAAGGACTATTGTGACTAAGTTTGGTTCCTATTTGCTCAGTAGTTTAAGATTAGAATATCTTCAAATGCATTTCCCATAGATTACTAAAACTATGCTACCCGGTGGCGACCATCTTGGATTAGATGCGAACTTGTTGAACATATGTAGAAATTGTAGTACTTGATAAGCTGAACACTTTTGCTATTCAAACTTGACCTTTATCTCAAATCGTTTTTGAAATGTAATATAAATAACAAAAATTTGAGAAATAAAGGGGAATAACTCCCACATGGGTATTTAGATTTTCTTCAAAAATTTTCTGAACAATTTTGCAATTGTAAGTTAACCTATATCTAAAATTATTCAAATTTTAAAAACTTTATGGAAAAAGGGCAATTATTCGTAGAATGGTTTTTGGATTTTCTTCAAAATTGCTGTGCAACTAGATCTTGCTATGCTGTCAGATTTTGAATAACTGTATCATTTACCACTATATTCTATATTTAATAACAACGGCCTTGTTGTTTGGTCTTCGGGCTAATCGAACACAATTTTGAAACTGCATACCCTGATGATGATTCAGGCAAAGTTTGTTTACAATTGGACAAATCTCATTTTTCCACATATAATTTATACTAAATAAGTACAATTTTAGTGGAATTGTCTTGTCCTTGCCAGTAATTTTAACCGTGACATTATAAAATCACCTATATTTGAAAGATAACTTTGCTTGACATTGTTAACAAAACTATGTTTGTACATGCATGTCGAGTAACGTTTTTGTAAAAACATCAGAAATTAGTGCATTTCTCGTTTTTCGAGCCGAATAATTTAGCAAAATGATCTAACTCATGATGCGAACTCCTTCGTTAACTCGGCTAATTGTGAATTCAACTTCCGATATGTAGTTTCGTTTGTTACAGAGTGGATCATCTAGAAGGTCGCGCAAAGCACGTATTTCGACATTTCTTGGTAATGAGTTCTCCTTTTTTAAGTGTACAGCATAACCATATGCGCCCGGTTACAGCACAACAAAGTTTACTCTTTATTATGCAACTTGGGTATTGCAACAAGTAACATAAAAAATTCATTATTACAACAATGCCGATGGTTTGAGGACAAACAGATCAGCTAAAAGTGTCGCGCGGTTAGTTCCCATGGGAATCCTGATTGTGTGTTGAATATGCAGCCTCCACGTTCGACAAAAATATTGTCTATCAAAAATTCCAACATCTTGATTATTCTCAGCGTACTTGGGTATTGCAACAAGTAACATAAAAAATTCATTACTACAACAATGCCGATGGTTTGAGGACAAACAGACAGACCAAAACTCGATTCTCGGGTCATAAAAATGCTATTTTATAGAATAGAGCTGCTTTAAACTGATAGGAAATAAAACAGAAAAATAACACTGCTAAGCTTAGCGCCCTACCTACAGGTATAGACCAAAACAAGATTAAAAAGGTTTTATTTGTCTAGAAGTCTGTTTACACAAGATTCTGCATCGTTCTCCTGAACCATGGCTGACAAAAAGAGGAGTTTCCGAGATTTCTTTAATGTTTTCCTTAGGGTACAACTTACTGTTGTTGGTCATTTTGGACTAGGTGCATACTTTTAGGACCCATTTCTAAGTGGACCACCTGATGACAATTATGACAAATTTAGGGTTTAATTGGACTGGTAGTTTCCGAACTGAAGATCTTTCAATGTGTTTCCACTGGACTTATGCTCAACTATATGTAATTGTCGGGTGAGATGGTAACTTGTGAATACATCAAAGGATCGTTGTGACTAAGCTTTTAATGTGTTTTTCGTGTGTCAAATATTAAACTATGCTCTGCACTGGCGGTTTTGTTACAAAAGTTGAAGCCCATTCGGATTCCTTATTTTTAAACAGAGGACTATCTAAGGCTTTCCTCCATTGTCATTAATTTTAGTTATAATTAGAAAACTATGTTTTCTCGTTTATGACCATCTTGGACTAGGTGCGAATATGTAGTACATATATTGTTTTAAAAAATTTCCATAAACAGACAAATTGCTAGATTTAGTTTCAATGGCAACGAAGACTTCCACTACCTATAACAACCCATTTCAGACCACCTTTAAAATACAATCTAGGTAATACATATTGCTGGAATCAAAACATTACGAAACACCTTCACATATGTTGAGGCAGGGGTTCCCTTTACGAATTATAACTTGATAATATAGGTTTAGGTTGGTGTATAGGAATCACCCTGTTCACCCTGTTCATCTGTCGGTCTGTCCGTCTGTTCACACTTCTGGAAAGCACAATTCCCCTTTAGCGAATTGAATGATTTTTATGAAACTTTACGCAAAGAAAGGACACTATATGAAGATGTACATTAAGGGAAACCAGGAGGGGAGGTAATTCGACTTTGATTTCATCTGCACAGATTACCTCGTAAGTGCAACTAATTCTAAAACACTTGATTATGATGGAACTTTACTAAAAAGAAGGACATTATGTAGAGATATGAGATATGCATGAAGAATACAATTATTGTCCGAAACCAGGAAGGGGAGATAATTTGACTTTGATTTTTATTGATTCAATCTGCACATTTTACCTCGTAACTGCAACTCCTCTAAACCCATTTGATGGATTTTAATGACATTTTGCAGAAAGGAAACTACGTGAAGATGTGCATGGAGGAATATAGTTTTTGTTCGAAACCAGGAAAAAGGGATAATTCCATTTTGAGTTTTCACTGATTCCATCTTTACAGATTACCTTGTAACCGCAACTTCCCTTGAACCACTTTAAGGATTTTAATAAAACTTTATACAAAGGAAGGGATCTATTAAAATGTCCATGAAGGAATATAGTTATTGTCCTAAATCAGGAACGGGCGATAATTTTTCTTTGACTTTTATTGATTCAAACTGCAATGTTTTTTTTTACTTAAACAATTATTTAAAGAAATAACTGAAAGGGTACATGTTAGATAAAGCTGTGGCAGGAAAACGCTTTTTTCTTCACTGTAATCCTCTTGAGAAGTTATCAAAGTGAAAAATGCTTCTGAATTTTTGTGTAGAATGTCAAACACGCCAAAAAGGGTGAATTTTATTTCTGTCTGATTTGGACATACTATTTTCATGGGAACCCTTGTGGACAGTTATTTCTCATTTTATCATTGTGTCCATACTTTTATTGCTGAAATCAAATCATGTTCGAAGATGACAAAAAAGTAGTTACAACAGTACACGGGATCATAGACTAACAGACGTAAGTCATATTACATAGATGGGTGTTGAATACAGTTAAGATATAGCAGGTTGGTGAAACAACAGGCTTGACTTTACTTCCTAGCCAGAAAAAGCATTTTAAACTTTTTCCATGAAGACTTTTCATTTGTGTTTATAATTTAGATAAAAAAGCCAACAAATGCCAATACTGTGATAAATCAAAAATATTTGTTAATTGTATACCACAGATAACATTCCGCAGCTAAAGAAACTATCATTAATTGACGGAGAACAACACAGAGATTTTGATTTTGTAATAATTACACCCTATATTGCAACGGTCAAAGAAGTGGCAAATTTTTTTGTGTTTTTTTTTGTGTTTTTTTTTTTCAAAAACGCAATGTTAAGTCCTGTTGACACTATCAAAGTTTTCTTGGTCAAAATGTTTGATGATTTTTTGATAGTGTCAACGGTCAAAGAAAACTTTGATCAAAAACTTTGAAGGACTTTGATGGAATACAAACACATCCTATTCTTCTTCAAACTTTGATGGACTTTGATGGGAATAAACCAATCAAAAAGTAGTTTTGAAATGATGCTACTTTTGTTTACAAAACAAAAGAACATGGCTAAGAGGATAGAAAAAATCAAATGACAACATGGACAATATCAAAAAAATTTACAGTATATTTTTATGGACGATTGTCATGATCTATTCTGAAATGACTTGTGGTCTCTGATTGGGCTTTATACAGAAATGAGGCTTGTTTAGGGTATATTGGGATACGGGATATTTGCCACTTTTGTTAATGGGATATAGGATATTTGAGACAAAAAGTACTGGGATATGGGATATTTGACTATGGAAAACGGGATATTTCAATAATTAATGGGATATCTTCAATTTTCAAAGGGATATTTTAGACCAGACTTACTGGGATATGGGATATTGGGACCCCCCTAAACAAGCCTCAGAAATTTTTCAACAAAACTGGTCAAGATATATAATTAGTTTTTCTTACAGAACTAGTTTTGCAATCCTATTCTTATTCTACAATTTTGTTTTTCCATCTGTAATTCCTATACAGCATTTTTATGCATAGAAGCCAAAGTAAAAGTGCAGTATATTTAATCTTCTTGAAAAATTGGTGTCATTTGTTTACTTGTAAACACAATTTCCCGCCTTTTCTTTGACAAGATACCAAAAAAGCTTTGATAGTGTCAACAGACAACTTTGACCAAGAAAACTTGGTCCAAGTTTTCATTGACCAAGTTTTTGATGGAAACTTTGATAGTGTCAACAGGGCTTTACACCCTTAGTCGACGTCCTGAAAGCGGCTGCCTCCGGTGAAAGAAACACAGTTTACAAATAATTGTTAATCGATTAACAGCAGACCACATAGATGGTGTTTGTAGAATAATTGATTAACAACCTATAAAATTTAAAATCTTATGACTGTAATATAATTTGAAACTCCTTCTTTAAAAATCTCATTTTTGTACATTGAACTTAGGGACCGACCATTTAACTTGAAGGGGGGGGGGG
>MJUU01035757.1:36979-48812 GCA_002080025.1 Modiolus philippinarum | reverse complement strand
CCCCCCCCCCCCCCCCCTTCAGGTTAAATGGTCGGTCCCTTAGTATCTACAAATGTTTGACTTTTTATATGAAAATTTTGCTATCTTTTCCTAATATGATAGCTCTCCAATCACCCGGAGGTAGAATAGTATATTTTTGTTTTTAACTTTTAAGTTTTGAAATTTTTGAAGTATTAAATAAAAAATAAATACTTTCCACTATAAATTCTGAATAAGTCCCTCAGCGACTTGACCAGCGGGAAATACAACCAGAGGCTCCCTGGAGCCTATATCGCTCACCTGGCTTTCAGTTGCCACAATCAAGCTAACATTGTAAGTTATACAGCTGAACTTCAGTCTCTCAAACTTTGGTAGAGCAAACACCACTATTAACTTGGTCTCTATTTTAAGTCTGATCATGTTTTACTATACTTCTTTGTTGGGCCCTTTTTTAAACAAAAATTGTCTTGCCAAGGACCACTTTCGACACCAGTTTTGAAGTCGAGACTTCATTTGGTAAATGCCAGTCAACAACAATTTTTAACACCATATCTTTAAGTTATGACATCAATATCTATTTGGAAACCAAATTTCATTGAAATTGGACAATTTTAAATCCCCCCTTTTTGGCGGCCATTTTGAAAATGGCAGTCAACAAACAATTTTCAACACCAGTTTTGCAGTAGCGACATCAATATCCACTTGGAAATCAAATTTCATTGAAATCAGACAATGTTGAATTTTCCCGCCTTTTTGGCGGCCATTTTGAAAGTGGCGGTCAACTTATAATTTTCAACACCAGTTTTGAAGTCGCCACAGCATTGCAAACATTTTATCAATTTACACTTAACCTTCATCTTCTATAGTTTTGGAAATTAAAGATGAAAAATATAAAAATTTTGAAAATTCTGTGAAAAAAGGGCAATAACTCCTACAAGGGTTTTGGATTATCTTCAAAATTTCAGGGTGGGTAGATCGTGACATGCTGAACATTTTTGCAATTTAATGTTTACTTCTATCTCTTATAGTTTTTCTGATAAAAAAATAATAAATTAAAATCTCTTATGGTATGGGAAAAAAATCCGGAACTAAGTGTGACAGACTGACGGAGTGCAAACCTTAAGTCCCCTTCGGCGAAGCCGGTAGGGGACTAATAAAACGTATGGCCGAATCCCCTTAAGAAGAGGTAGCGGGGAGATAAGTCCTTTGTGCAGCAATAATAGGTCCAACCTATTAAAACCTCAGAAATAGAAGCTGAGTTTAAAAGAGCTCAAGAAGATGCAAAAGCTCCAACCTCATGACCCTTGACTGATTGGCGAGATCAAACTTCTTCACCTGAAGATTTATAAGCCATAAGAATGGTGTTATAAATCCATCTTGACATAGATTTAGCAAAAAGATCAATCACTTCTTTCTTCAGGGGAAGAAATAGTCTGGAGTTGGATGCAGATCTTTGTTGGTCAGTCCTATTGAGATAAACTTTTAAACTCATGAAAAAAAACAGAGCAAAATGGCAGGAGAGTATGATGGAATTGAAAAGCCAGGAGAGTATGATGGAATTGCAGGGATAACAATAGGAGCTGCACCCTATCAAGGATTTGGTTCTTATCAAGAGAAGAAGAATTATTAACAAGGTAACAGAGAAATGCAGAGACAAGATTCCGACACTGACCAGGCATGAATCTCACTCTTCTCATGCCTGATACCAAAAGCAATAAAAACAGCATTTATATGAGATAAATTTTAGATCTATATCAGCAATAGTTTCAAAGGGCGGTAATTTAAGAGCTGATAGGACAAGGGATAAATCCCATTGAGAAGCCAATCTTTTCTGTATTTGAAACTCAGTATCAAAATTACAAGTGAGGAAAGACATGTTCTCTTCATTGCTGAAATCAGGACCAGCCGAAATAGAAATGGTACGAGTAATTGCTGATTTATAGGTTTTGGCTTTCAATTAAGATCTTTTTGATTAATTATTCTCTATCAGCTTTTATACACCATTCGATTTCTGAATTTCCAATTATTTGATTTTATCTGCACTGATGAGACATGAGTTGTCGAAATGGCCATATACAGAAAGTAAATTTACAGTAGTTTCGGCATTTTAGTATTTATATCATTTGATAATAAAGGGAGTCAGCTCCTTATAACTTCAAAACGATAGACGAAAAAGTTAGCTACTTACTGAACAGAGATATTGGTTGGATCAATGGTTCTTCTCAATTACTGTAGATCCCCCACTTAGCATTGTAAACCTTCTCTGTAGACCGTAGGAGAGCATTAGCAATGTGTCTGAAAGTCTCAGAAGAAAATCCTTTTTTGAGATCTTCTTGGAGACGAGCCATTCATAAAGATGAAGGTTCTCCGACTGAGGATGCCAAACCCTTCCCTTGAACTGAGATGAAGAAGATCTGAAAATCAAGCTTTTCTTTGCCAAGCTGGTGCAATAAGAATGATCTTGCAAGATTCCTGGTGAATTTTCTGTAGAACTTGCGACAGGAACCCGAAGGGAGGGAAAGCTGAAGCTAACACTCCCTCCATGGGAAGAGACATAGTTACTACCGCATACGCAAGAGGATCCAGAACTGGTGAAACGAATGCATCCAGCTTGCGATTGAGAGCTGTGATAAACAAATCTATCAGAGGACGTCGCAAATGAAGGAAGATTGCCTCGAAAATCACTCTAAGTGGTCATTTGTGCTAGAAAGCAACCGGGTCCGTCTGCTAGCACATTTAAGTGACCTGGAATGTGACGAACTACTAACTATACCTGGTTCTCTAAACACAGAAGAACATCCTCGTAAAGGCAGAACTATGCCTGTGAGTTCCTCCTTGATTCCTGGGGTAGGCTACAACTGAAATGTTGTCTTGGAAGGAAGAAAATCCAGAGAGTAAGAGAGGGCTAGAACAACTGCCCTCATTTCGAAAATGATATTGATGTATTCCTGCTGTTTCCCGAAGTGAATTTCATTTCCAGATAGGCTTCCAAGTCTAATAGAGAGCCAGGATAGGTACCAGAGCAGACAAAAAAGATATTCTCTTCATAACATTCTCCCTCTCAAACCTCCAATGGAGGTGTGGAAGTAAAGAGGAAAGAATGAAAATAGGAGCTTCCTATTCCTGAAAAGCTGGAAGCCAATTTTGATGTAGGACTTATAAATAGATGGCCGAAACAGACTGGGATTACTCTACCGAAGCGATCCTAAGGGCCAAGACTGAAACTTTTTCCTCTGGGGAAAACGAAAAGCCCAGATCTATTCTGTAATAATCCCTTAGGAAAAAAGTCCCGAGACATAGGAAGTTCTGATTTCTTCTAAGAAATTAGAAACCCTAGTTTCTGTAACAATTGAATTACTGTTCTGGTTTGGGAAACTTAACTGAGATGGCCCTAATAGATGTGTCGTCCGTCCATGCTTTGTCGCTATAAATTTCTGATAAGGGAGTCGTCCAAGTACGAATGAATCTGAACAGACAGGGTATGGAGATGAGACAAAGGTAACTGAAAAATTCTAGTAAAGACCATAGAAGCCGTGGACAGACCATAGAAGCCGTGGACAGACGAAAAGGTATACTGTCTGGTAAGAAACAGATCGAAGGAATCTCCGGAACTGGGAGCGATAGGAACATGGAATATGTGTCAGCAAGATCTAAACTTGATATCTAGGTTCAAGGTCGAATGTAACCCATGATGGAGCGTAAGGTTTATATCTTGTAATGTGGGATTAACAGATAAGTATTCAGGATGGAGACATCTATCACTGGACACAAACCCCCAGTTTTCCTGAGAACCAAGAAAAGGCGGGAATAGAAACCCAAATTGTGTGTAGGGTTACCGCTCAGCATAATCTGAACTTCCTGTGACAACAGAATAAATTTCTCTGGGTTTGCAGTGTGAGACACAACATTGCATCTACAAACAGTGGAGGACAAGAGAAATTTGAAATGAAGCCCCCCCCCCCCCGAACTACTATTACCAGTGGGCCGATGCCACTGCTGGTGGATTGTAAGTCCCGAGGGCATTCACCAACCCAGTGGCCAGTACTTCGGTGCTGCCCCAAAACCGATTTTATTTGAAAACATGCAATATCTGATAAATTTTTAATAAACCTAAGGAGCATCTCCCTCTTGCATAGCTCTGTTCTTAGCTGATTTTGGCTCTCGTTTTTAGATCCTATTGGTAATTTGTTCTTTCTCATCTTTGTCATATTCGTTTTATGGATTTCCAAATATTTTTATTTCATCTGCACTTAAGAGACATATGTTGTCAAAATGCGCATATGCAGAATCTAAATTCACGGTAACTTCAGTATTTTATTATTTATCTCTTCCACCGAGAAAGGAAGTGGGAAAGTCTCCTGCACAGGAGCCTGCGGAAGTGGGACATAAAACTTTTCTCTCTCAACCGGGCTGTCAGTAAATAACGAGAGGCAAATTCCTAAACCGGTTACATAGTCTTCTTTCTTATGAAAAATCCAGTAGGCCTTGTAGCAGAATAGGCAGTTGACTCGGCACCTTTCTTCTTTTTGGAAGCAAAAGACAAATGTATGGAAGAAGAATTTGATACAGCAACAAAAGGATGTTTGCCCTGGGAGGGCTGGACATTGACCTTTTGAAACCGAGGAAGTTTCTAAAGCTCTTCCTACACTTCTTTAAGTGAAAAGCAAAAGATTTGTCGCTCATAGGAAAGAAATGAAAAAGAAATCCTGTCAAAATGAAGGATTATTTCTCTAATATTTCACTCTTTTTAGAAAAGGTGAATTTATACAAAGTGTCCACAAGAAGAAGCTTCAGTGCTGAGAATCAATCACCTTCCTTGTTTTGTAGAAGAGTACCTGACAGAAAATGTTCAGCTCTACCAAGAACATGGGAAGTAAATTCCCTGATCTTACCCAAACAGTCTGAGAGAGTCTAATACCACCAATCATCAATGCTTTTGGCACTCAAAGTGGCTGCAAAATCCTAGTCACACTTAACATGCATAAGGACAGTCTTGCCTATGGTGGATTTATGCACTTCAAAACTTTTATTTCTGAACCTGCGTTGTAAGAAATTAGCCCAGAAGAAGTAGGTTTAGTGACAGAAGACGACAACCCGTCCTTGACAACTTGAAGGGTAGAAGTAACATGCTTTTATTCATGGAAAGACTTATAAGAAGATGTAGATTCCTGTGAAAAACCACATGAATCTTCAAAGGTTGACAAGGATTTCGTAATCCTGGGAGGTGAAGAAAAGGGAACTTTAGTCTTATCATTCAAAAGAGGATACACTTTTGACTTGAGATGCTCCTTGGAAGACCGGCTTTTTTCAGATTAAGAATCTGAACCCTCAACTAAACTTGCCTTGCTAGCAGAGGCAACAGCTCTAGATTCAGGTGGATCCTCCTCCTCTAGATAAGAGCCCTCTGCATTACCAGAAGCAACAGAAATATCCTCCTCCTCATGTACCTCATGAATAAATGAATTTACAGACACAGGTAAATTAGACCGAGATAGTGTATGCAAAGGCTCTAAAACGGACTTTTCAATAGCATCAAGTCTGACTGAAAAGAAACCAAGGTCCTTAGTAAAACACTCCTTGAAGGAACCGAAAAGATACTTCATCTCTGAAACAACCGAAGGCAGAGCAGCTGGTGGTGCCTGTTAGACAGATACAGCGGTATCAGAACGAGCTCTTAAACTCCAATAAAACTAGTCAAGAGGAGGATCAACAGCGTTGAGGCCGAGGCACTTGGGCGGCAGGAATCTGAACAGGTCAGTTTACAGTATCCAATCTTGTAGGGATTGAAGGTGAAAAAAAAACTGTCTAGACGTCTGGTAGCAGTATGAGTAACCCCGAACGGTAGAAGATTGTAGTGGTAGATCCAGAAATATCCCCAAAAAGATCGAGGTTGGACTGGGTCCACTTTTCCACAGAAAACTCGTACCTGCAACTGCCAGGTTAGTTCTAAGGTAAAATATGAATAAACGAATCAGAGGGGGTTCCTCCGGAATAGAGACCACGTCAAAAGGGCCACGAAAAGGGTTCAGATCTACCCGAAGCGGGCAAAATAGCAAAATACCGAAGTTACTGTTAATTTAGTTTCTGCAAATGCGCATTTCGACAAATCATGTCACTTCGGTACTAATCGAATCAAAATATTTAGAAATCAAAATGGATAATCAGAATCCGTGTAAAATTCTTATATAAAATATTTTTTATTTTTGTAAGCAGCTCCAAGAAATTCACGTGTTGATCGTGTTACAGCAGATTGTAAAGGAAGTTGGTCCGAGGAAGGCAGGGGGCCATTTCAAAGTGTTACTATTAGTATTTTCTTGCTGGTCAAGTCGCTTAGGGACTATCTCACAGTTTATAGTAGTAACGTATTTATTATTATAAAAGTTCAATTCTTATTCAGATTAAATTACCGGAAATGCATTCACCGTTCTTGAAGAGAAAGTACTAGTATAGGAAGTAAAGGAATTTTAATAGTATGAGAGCTGTGCATCACCCTTTTCACTCAATACTTTGTTAATATTATAAGCATATTACAAGCATGCACTGTTGTTCTTTGTTTTCGTCTGTTCTCCATCAAAATTACATCTCTCTTGTTTATGTATAATACACATGGAATGCGCTAACTTGAGTAAACTACACTATATTACATTACATTTCATTTTCTGTAATAAAGAATCAGATGGCACGTTCAAAAGTTGAGACAACTTTAAGCTCAAATTGCTTTTGACAAAATTTACCAGACAAGCCAAAGGCATTTGATAAAAGTTTCCTCAATAATATATGATGAAAGCTTGAATAAGTTCAATATATGATGAAATTTTCGACTTAGAGCATCTACGTATATTTCCAGACATGGCAACTGCATTTTAAGTCACTTCAGCTTTTGGATATATGATGAAGCATTTTAAATACTATTTTTTTTCTCTCTATTTCTTCAACATCACTGTGGTTTTCTCCGTTTCAATTGTTGACAAAGGTGTAGCCTCTAATTTCATTAACAACTCTATTTGTCATATATTTTTCATTATTTTTTTTCTGATATACTTTGTGTTCCCTCTTATTAAAAGAACTTGAACGAACACTCTAGCAAATATTTTAAAGCTCTCAATTCACAAGATGCTTTGTTGATGTTTATGAAATTTGATTTTCTCTACTTCTCTTGACCCTGAGTTACACCACCTTCATTTACGAAAACATGAACACGTTGATACCCTTTCCCTTTATAATGTAGTTTCCAGTTTGTGGCGAGATACGGATAACGAATCTTCCCGTACCATCGTCCAGCGTTAAATCTTATATGATCATTTTTGTAATCATACTGGACACCGATGGTCAAGGAACCACCTATTTTAGTTACACACCAAGCTCTAGCTATGGCAATAATATCTCCCCATGGATTCAATGCATCCCCGTATCTTCCTAAACCTGAATGTTCTATTGAGCTAAAGGTGACAACTGCGTCAAATTTCCCAAGTTTATCATGCAAATATGCATTTCGAAATTGTAATGGAGTCAATGTTTTAATCTGTGAATGTTCTGATTTAATTTCTCCATATTCTAGAGTTACAACTTCATTCGCCCCTGCTTCTAAAACACAAGCTTCCACCCAGGGAGTTTGTGAACCTATTACAAGTACACGTCCATTTTTCACACCTGGTGCATTCTTTAAACCATCTCGGAGGTAATTAGTTTCTGAATATCCATAATTTCCATGAAGCTTTCCCTTTTTCGCCAAAGATGTCATATTTTCTATCGTTTCTTTCGTCCACAACGGCATCAATGGCTTCCCACCTAGGTTCGGTTGATCAAAATACCACGGAGTTACCTTCAAACGTCCATTCATGGTAAAGTCTTTCATTAATTCTTTTGGTATTTCCCGTGGTGCGTTTTTTCCTCCATGTGTTCTGTCAATAAAATTGTTTTTAAACAGAGCTGGACAGTCCACGGGAGCGGTGACGTAATCAAAATGGTCTCCCGGTACACCTGCTTTCGAGGTGTCACACAATTGTCCACAATCTGTTCGAATTGATTCTATCGGATCCACCCTTGCTGGCTTTGGAGGTTGTCCTGGTTCTACGATGTTTTCCTTTTTCTTTATGTTATTGTTACTACCCCGAAGCGAGGATACCATTTTTCCAGTAGTTCCGTCATTTGTGTGAAATAATTGGATGCAAATAGGCCCTCTAAACATGAACAAGATAACAACACAAAAACAAAAAATCGGGATGATGTAATTATTTTTACCCATGGTCCACTGAGGCAAATACCTGAAATGTTGAAGAAAATTGAATACAGTTTAGCTACATGTACCAGAGTGATAACTTAATTAGTTTTATTTATAACTAAATACCGAAGATACTGTGAATTTACTTTCTGCATATGCGCATTTCGACAACTTATGTCTCTTCAGTGCAGATAAAATCTAAACGTTTGGAAGACCATAAACTCAAAGATGCTTATAAAATTGATAGAGAACAAATAACCAATATGATCTAAATGTAAATCCAAAATCAGCTAAGGACAGAGCTTTGCTTGAGGGAGATACTCCTTAGTTTTCAACAAAAGTTATAAAAATTTAGATATTGTCAGGTTCCAAATGTAATCGGCTTTCGGGTCAGCACCGAAGTACTGACTACTGGGCTGGTTAATACCCTCGGGGACTAACAGTCCACCAGCAGTGGCATCGACCCAGTGGTAGCAAATAACTAAATACCGAAGTTACTGTGAATTTACTTTCTGCATATGCGCATTTCGACAACTTATGTCTCTTCAATGCAGATAAAATCTAAACGTTTGGAAGACCATAAACTCAAAGATGCTTATAAAATTGATAGAGAACAAATAACCAATATGATCTAAATGTAAAGTCAAAATCAGCTAAGGACGGAGCTTTGTATGAGGGATATACTCCTTAGTTTTCAACAAAATTTACAAAAATTTAGATATTGTAAGGTTCCAAATATAATCGGCTTTCGGGTCAGCACCGAAGTACTGACTACTGGGCTGGTTAATACCCTCGGGGACTAACAGTCCACCAGCAGTGGCATCGACCCAGTGGTAGCAAATAACTAAATACCGAAGTTACTGTGAATATTATGTAATTTAGTATTCATGTATTTATTAATAAAATTCTTATTTAAAATTCATATTAAAACGGGTTTACTTAATCTCTGTCAAAGGTTAAATCCTTATGACGTATTTTACTTGAAGCTCATTTTTTGAATATACATTTGGTCACGTTTGTGTTTTGAACAGTATCATTGGATAGTTCATTTTTTTCGCGGCTCATGCGATTTTCTTTGTCTGACTTAGGCAGATATACCAAATATTTCAAACTGTTAATGCCAATGTTTTTCATGCCAATGTTGGTTTTCATACTCTGGACATCGACATTATGACATTTAATGTAATTGCCAAATCGTTGTTTTAAATGTACGAGCAGACGATAGTTTCATAGAGTAGATACAGAGTTATCTTCCATTATTTTTTTTAGTTTAACATATTATGAAGACGAAATACGTTGTAGTTTTGTCTAAATTGTTACTCGCTTACGTTACGAAATATATTTAGAATGTGACAGGAATATTTTCATGTAAATTATGACACTGGCATAAGTAAATATGAAGTTTGTCTGTTTTCACATATTAAATAGCACTGTCATTTGATTCAGATTATGTACCAGTGTTTTCCAAAGGGTGGTTTTTTCCACATTTTCCAGGCTTTGGTGTATACAAATTTATTAATATCAGTTGAATTATCTGAAACTGCCTCAAAAGAAAGGTTGTTGTTGGTAGTTTTTAGCCACCATTAAATAGGAATGTAAAACACTGTTTACCAACCACGTACAATATTTGAACATTGCATATATATTTTATTTATGAAATAATAATATGATATAAATGTTGTTGTGATATTTTTAATGTAATACATTTGTTAGAACTGTTGTTATTATTTTGACTTATAAATGTATTGTTGTTTTCCAGATTTATTTAATAAACTGGTATTTAAATAAGAACCCTAGATTTGTTGTGCTATAAAGATGGAAGCCTAAACCCGTCTATTACATATACAATACATACATCATTCTATCATTCAAACATTCTAATGCAAAATTTCACATGATGAAGAAGTGGCCCTCAAATATACTATATATTCACCTCGGGCAGAGTAGGTTTCCTGTCCAGTCTGGTTCCTTGTCCGAATACACAAGTCAAAAATAAAACACATAGGAATCGCAGTATTATCTGAGGGCGTCGATCTTAATTTGGTTATAAAGAATGTCCATTTTCACGTCCTGCTACGCGTTGTCATTAAAGGTGCATTTTTTTTTTGCCGTAAAAGAACATATTGGCTCAGAACACACTAACTGAATAACTGATGAGATTCGAAATAAACAACAGACATGAATTATTTTACTTTGGCAGCTGCTTTCTATTTGAGGGAAAAAAATCTGAATTATGAGAAAAAATTGTTTTATAAATAGCATCAGATAGTGTGTGAGTATATCAATTTAATAGAAAGACCGTAAATATTCGGTATTGACTATTGCAACAGTGGATAACAAAATGATACAGATATTGCCTACCATGTACTCCATTCAAACATCGTTTTATCTCGGCATCTAGTAATTGTCATCCATCCATTTAACTAGGTCACTTACTTGTTTATTAAATACTGTGAAAGAACTTATCAAAACTCTGGTATAAATTACTTTTAGAGTGTGAAAAATATTATTGGAATTTTAGAGTATAACCCGGAAATATTTGGATATTTGGACTTCAAATTAAATTACTTGTTTTCATTAAATATTTTGTATTGTAAGGCAGTTTCGATCTTGTGTCTGGAAGTGTCCAGATAGTTATAATTTGGATTACCGTATTTGTTTCATATAGCCGGAATTTACCCAGTTATATAAACTTCAATCTATTCAAAGCCCAGTCTCATCCATTGACAGTTACGATTTTTCTACACTTTATACAACAATTCCACATAATTTCATGTAATTTAATAAAATTCAAATTGGAACAACTTATTTAATGGTCTGTTGTTCATTTGTTCTAACAAAAAGTATGGATTCTTCTCCAATATTAGCTACAATAATCATTGTTCCTGGACATGTGATGATATGATACATGCACTCAATCTTTTGACGGACAACATTTTTGTTCGTTTTGGCAACACTATTTATAAACAGATCATAGGTATTCACATGGGCACAAATTGTGCACCTCTCGTTGCAGATCTTTTTTTTATAAACGAGACATCCTAAAGAAACTTCAAAACGGAACCATAAAAGACAATGATAAACTTATATTGACGATATCCTTACTATTGACAATTCGCAAATTTTAGATTATGTAGACATCTTTTACCAACAAGAACTGAAATTAAATAAAACTTACCATGATTCCAAATACTTCCCTTTTCTGGATCTTACTATTATTATTGACTCCGTTAAAATAAAAACTAAAATATATGATAAAAAGATTTTGATTTCAATATTACTAATTTCCTTTTTCTTGACGGCAACATTCCTCAGGCTCCATTCTAAAGGGTGTGTATTTCTCAACTAGTACGATTCGCACGCGTTTGTTCTACTCTTAGCGAATTTAATGAACGTAACCTTACTATTAAAGCCAAACTCTTACATCAGGGTTACAGATTTCATAATTTGTTGAATACATTTAAGAAGTTTTATAATAGATATGAACATTTGATATCTAAATATGGCGTTTCTCGCCAACAGCTTGTACTAAGGGTATTTCTAATAATCATTTCTACGGAAATGTTAAATGCAAGACACTTATTAAAGATTGAGAAAGGCTGCGACGTAACTTACATTCTTAAAGAATATAGG
>MJUU01035757.1:0-14369 GCA_002080025.1 Modiolus philippinarum | reverse complement strand
TTTTTTTTAGTATATCAGGGGTCAGGTGAGCTAAAAAGGAAAAATGACGTTTCCAGAAAAAAACAAAAAAACAAAAACAAAACAATTATTTGCACCGTGCTAAACGGGCGGAACGGGCGGAACTTTTTGGAAATTACTCCAACTGTCGTTGCATGGCTAAAAAGAAAGACTATTTGCTAATATTCTCAGTCCTGCCAGATTGATTCATAAAAACATAACATTTTTTTTATCACTGGAAGTAGCAAGATATGGTATTCCTTGCAAACAACTGGAATCTGAAAGGGTCATGTGCCATTATCATAACGGGTCCGTTGCCAAAACGTGTCATGTTCATTTCGTTTTACAGTTTAAATAAATTAAGTAAACGGTAAAAGAATAACTTCAATTTTTCAATTGTGATATATTTTAACACTATATGGCTGCATCGTGAGAAGAATGGTATTTACAAAAGACAAAAAACTATATTTTATCAGGCAGCATGGTAAATATTTGCAAAGCAATGTGTCGTACATATCAGACAATATTATAAATTTCTCTGAAGAATAATTTCACTGGTTGTAATAAACAACAAGCTAATTATCATTTCATTCCGTGGTAACAAATTGATGCTGAAATATTTTCTTTAGAATCTATAATCTGAAAATTTATCAAGGACGATCTGATAATTTAACTTCAGAAATCAGGAAGTCGCCGTTGCAAGAATCAAAAAGGGTCCGTTTCTCCCGAAAGGGTCCGTAACGACTAACCACCGTGGAAACAGTAACACTCCCTGAACGTCACAGAACTGGCCTGGATACCTGACGTCATGACGACTAAAAACATAATGGAAACTGACATTCAACATGCATTTCGACGCTACACACCTCCCAAAGGCAGTTCAGAGGATAGACCAATGAGGGGGTAATAATGAACACATTTGTTTCTGTGCTGCTGATTGCCGCTGGGACATTAGCAAGCTTCAGGTATATATAATTCTACACAACTAATTCATATGCACATCATCGTAGAAAACACTGAAATAGTGGTTAATCATTTGTGACCGTAAATCAAAGCTTCGTGTACTGTAGAATTTTTTTCCCGTTTGATGGGAATTTTAGTGTGTACCTCATCTTCATTTCTAGAGACATGTAGGTTTGCAGATACATGACAACTATATCCTTAGTTTACTTTAGGGGTCCCACTACTTTAGGGTGGCGATTTTTTGTTATTTTCATTAGTTACTTTAGGTTAGAGTTATGGTTGATGTTTTGGGTTATGGTTTGGGTTCGAGATAGCGTAAGGGTTATATGTTGATGTGAAAAAGAGTATACGCAACGGCAAATCTTCCTCCTTTAGACTACCTGCCATCCATATTTGACTTTCTTCCATCAGAGCATCAGAGGGCAATTGTTTCTTCCTTACTGAATAGAAAAGTCATGTGTTTACTGAATGGTGATGTAATGTTATGAAATGTCTAAAACCCAACAGGAGGATATACATCTATTTGATACCCATCCATAGGATTTATGTGGGTTGTTAATTTCTCGGTTTTGTTCGACAGACATTTTGCGAGGGGGTTATTTTCGCGCCAATTGTCTTTTATTTTCGACCATATCATTGCTTGTACGTGTAAGACTTTCAAACCAAACCATTCGCGTGAGGGGAATTTCTCGGATTTTTCTTGATCGCGAATTAAGCAAAAATTTGGCCTAAGTTAGGCTAATCTTCTGATTATTCTAAACACCAAATGGTCCAGAACTGTCAACAACTGAATTATTTCACAAAACGTTTAGAAACAAGGTGAAAATGCCCAAGACACATTAACAGAAAAAGTCTTGCACATCCTCAATTAAGAAATACTGTGACCTAAATTGGTTCCACTTGGTTCAATGGTTTCTGAGGAGAAGAATTCATTTCCTATTGAGTGTTATGTTAAACTGTGTCATCGGCTGGTGGCTATCTTGGATGAGGTGCGGACTAACCGGACACAATTATTAAAGGTGACCACCAAAAGATTATATTGCGACCAAGTTTGGTTCAAATTGGCCCATGATTTCAGAGTAGAGGATCTATGAATGAAAAGTTAACGACGGACGGACGACAGACGCCAAATGATGGTAAAGGCTCACATTGGCTATATAGCCAGGTGAACTATATAATTAACCATATCCACCAAGTGTTTTATTGTCGTTTTACCTGGTTTACCTGGTGTCGAGATCAATGTAGGCTAACTAGCCTCTAAGACCCTTCTTGTCTGTCGTCTGTACATGTTTCCGATCCGTAAAAGTCAGGTACAAACTTTATTTCTAAATCGTTCCAGTGTTTATTCAACTGACTCTTAAAAATGTTCACACTTCTTGTCTCTACGACTTCAGTTGGCAAGCTGTTCCAGGCATCTACCACTCTTTGAGTAAAGCTATATTTTCTTCTGATATTTGCTCTACTATATCTCTTGTAATTTTTTTTAATGTGTCCTCTTGTGATTGAATCTTTCATTGGAAAAATATTTGCGGACTTTCGTTGATTTTGGACAAGGTATGGTTTAATATTACAAATGTATTTTACTTTTTTTCAGCGTCCAGTATGAAATATACGGAGAAGAGCTTTTTCTGAACATATTTGGGTTGGAATCACAGAAAGAGGATACCACCATAGAAAATGTATCGGCTGCTATCATAAAAGAACTTTCGGACCGTATGTAACATTTATAAGTAGGAAAAATACTAACAGATTTCAAAAGTTTTCATCTGTATTATGTTGTATTGAGAATTTGAGAGCACGGTAGAAAGTGTAATGGTCACAAATTTAGTTTACAGGCGATTCCTTGGCAGATTCAGTGAACCACTTATTATGACTTTCACTGAAATTTACTGTCAATTCAAAGAATTTTGCGTTTTTACCCGAAATAAGACGTAACATATTACTCTCTAGAAAAAAAATATTCTGTTTTATCCTGCAATGGTAACTTTTACTATACAGATAAAGCCCTAAGTATATTGCCTTGCTGTATCCTGCACAGCCGTATCTTGTACACTATACAGGATATCGATTTAAGCCACGCCCACTTCCGGTATTTATGGACACACAGGAATCACAAACAAAATCATTTTTACATTATATTTTCCATTAAATAAAGTTGTTTTATGTATTGCAGGATAAAAACAATATATAATTAGTGTCTGACCTAATAGGATATATACACGGTCAGTAAATTTCATATTGGGCTCGAGCCCAATATTCAATTTACTGACCGTGTATATACCATATAAGGTCTCTTGCATACTGTGTAATGTTTATATCCTGCCGAGAGTCCATTAAATTCAGTGGCGGATCCAGACTTTCTGCTAAGGGGGGGCCCGACCAATATTTTTTTCAAAAGGGGGGGCCCGGAACCCAATTTTTTTAAAAACCCCTAGGAATTTTAAATATTTTCCGACCTAAGGGGGGGCCCGGGCCCACCCGGGCCCCCCCCTAAATCCGCCACTGAAATTATAAAAAAAACCTGTTTAAAGACGCATATTGACTTCGCGTAATGGCGGCCACTAGCCGTATATTAATCAGTCACCCGATATGGAATATACACGGTCGGCACGTGACGTCTTTTGACCAATTAATGTCTTGGGAATTTACTAGAGGCAGGATATTACATGTTATTCAGGAATCTTCACAGGGGACAGGTTCATATTCCCTGTCTGTGTTTTATATCCCCTGAGCCGTCAGGCGAAGGGATATATGGCATAGACAGGGAATATGAACCCGTATTCCCTGTGAAGCCTGAATAACTTTTATATTCTGCTAGAAGTGCTATGATTTTTCTATCAAAAGCGTTTAAAAATTGTGATTTTGCTGCCAAGGGATACGGTCTCATATTCCCTGTCAAGGTAACCAATCGAATTGCAGCATTTACCTGGATATTTCACTTCAGCAGAATATAAAATAATATGCCAAAATTTAAAAAAATATATGTGTCTTTGACGTTTCAGCCGGGAAATTTACCAAAGTTGGAACCGGAACCAAAATTCCAAAAGCTCATTGCAAATCTACAGACTATATGCAACAATTCTGCATAAAACAGATTTAATCCCTAAATCCAAAAAAATGTAGAAGTGGTTTGCGTCACCTGCCACATGAGTCAAAATCCACATCCTTAGATCTCTATCAAAATTGACATCTTGGGGCCTCTTGTTTTCACCAAGATAACGATAAAAAAACCCGAAAGCTTATTGCGTATCTGCAGACTATGTGCAACAATTCTACAACAAAACTTAACTCCTAAACCCAAAACTGTAGGAGGAGTTCGCGTCACATGCAACATGTGTCAAACTTGCCATCTTGGGGCCTCTTGTTTGCATTAACACCAATTTCACAAATCGGAAAGCTTATTGATGTGCAACAATTCTATAACAAAATTAAAACCCTAATTCCAATAGAACCGATTCAATAAATCTGTCCCCACCGTCACCGTCAGTCTCGTTTGTCAGCTTCTGTCTTTAAAGAAACACAATGTCATCAAATGTGGAAGGCAACAGACAAAATATTGTATACATTCATACACAATGTAGCATTGTGTCATCTTTTTACAAAGGAACTGTCAATTTTTGATATATTTATTTATTTATTTAAATGCACATTTATACCCATATACATTAGGGTTGAAGGCATACATGAATAATAACAAAACCATAATAAAACAAAAAGATATAGAAGCGAATAATGAATCAGTCGCAACATCACTGCATTTGATTGGCCAAGAAGATCAGGTAGGGACACATTTATTGAATCGACCCTAATATATAGGAGTAGTTCGCGTCACATCGTTTCGGACAGACGGAGACGAAAACAATATCCCCGAACTTTTTCTTCAGAAAGTGCGGGGATAAAAACAATACAGAAAAAAGAACAAAACAAGACAACGAAACAGCAAAGAAAAAATAACAAAATGAAAAAAAAACTAAAAAAAGGATGTCCTTTATTTTTAACTGTTCATCATGTCAAAACTCATACATGTACATCCATTTTTTTCAGTTTCAGAACAATTAGAGGAGGGCCACTGGCTGATTTATCACGAATATTATGGGATATATCTAGGATTTTTCATTGTACTCAGTACACTGGTGTTAGTCTTACTGAAATGTAGATGCAAGAGACGACAAGCAGGTGAAGTAATATATATTGCACGTGCAGTTCAATTTCTATACAAGAGTGACCACGTGCGACATTTTGCACCGATCAATGTAGGGCTCGTTGGTGAATGTGAAGGTGGGACAAAGTCAATGATCCAGTTATACTAACATCACTTGGCACACATTTTTTTATCATCTCGCTCACCCCCTTTTCAATTTCATCTTCCTATCTTTTCATCTCTACCCCCTCATAGGGAGACGCACGACAATTGCCACGCCCACCCACTTTCCGTCCTTCAGCATATACATTTCCATCCCTTTACAGGGCCGAGACTAGCGTCATGTGCCACACCCAATCACTCTCCGTCTTTCTATCTATCCACCACTCTGCCTTTATAGGGAGACGCGCTCCAATTGTCACACGTACTCACTTTCCGTCCTTCTTTCTATACATTTCTTTCCCTTTAATGAGACGCGCTCCAGTTGCCACACGCACTCACTTTCCGTCCTTTTATCTATCCACCACGCTGCCTTTCTATATATATAGGGAGACGCGCTCCAGTTGCCACACGCACTCTCTTTCCGTCCTTTTATCTATCCACCACGCTGTCTTTCTATATATATATATATATAGGGAGACGCGCTCCAGTTGCCACACGCACTCTCTTTCCGTCCTTCTTTCTATACATTTCTTTCCCTTTATAGGGAGACCAGCCCCAGGTGCCACACCCAATCACTTTCCGTCTATCTATCTATACACCACGCTGCCTTTTAATATAGGGAGACGCGCTCCAGTTGCCACACGCACTCTCTTTCCGTCCTTGTTTCTATACATTTCTCTCCCTTTATAGGGAGACAAACCCTAGGTGCCACACGCACTTACTTTTTCCATCTTTCTATCTATCCATCACTCTGCCTATGATAGGGAGATGCGCACCATGTGCCACACACACTCACTTTCCATCCTAATATCTATAAATCCATCTCCGTATAGGGATACGCGCACCAGATACCCCTACCAATCTGCACCCGATTAGATGAAAAATATCAACTACATTGTGGAAAAAAAAGGTTTTCAGTACTCAGTTTTCCTTGCACGTAGATCCAAAACTCAGGACAAACCACCAAATGCTAATCGTTAAAGGATATGATTTACGAAACAGATGATACCAAAATTGGACGAAATACAAAAAAATTAACATAATCTAAGAGGATAAGTCTGACCCAGCCCCATTTACCATTATTCACAAGTTTTTTGTCTTCTTTACAGTTTTGGTCATGTTTACCACACATGGTCATCTCATGATAAATCTTAAGTTATTATCATCAGCCCGAAACGTAAGTCGAGGTGCTGCTATTGATCAAAGGATGATAACCGGTCTAATATGGAAAGATTATGTTTTGATCTATCATTTCATACCCGCTTTAGCTTATATCACAATACACAGACTGGTGTCAATATCATAATGAGGCAGTGTGTTGATTATGGGCTGTAAACGTCTGGATGTACAGAACAAATGTAACGGTTTATAGTATCCACCGTGAAATAGGTTCAAAAGGAACATATTTCATAGCTCACCTGGTGAAATAATCTCCTGACGGATTAAATCTCATCGATATATCAATAACATTTGTTCCATTTGGAACTTATTTAACTTGATACTATTTTGGCTTTCACAAATATGTACTAATACTACTTAGTATGTAATAAATTGTACTGTATACATCTCTTCCTTTTTATCTTATTTGCTCAAACGCATTTGTACTAAAGGCTTCCATCTTCGCTAGCCAACGGTTACGACCCCCCTCCTCCCTTCTTGAAAAGGAGAGGGAAGAATGGTAACCCTTTACTCGCGAAAATGCAAGGCTTTATGAAGAGCGCCTTGCAGGACGAAGAGGCGGTGAATCGATGCCTTAAACTACACCGTGATCAATACAACATGTGGGGACGGTGATTGGTAGCGTACGGGGACGGTGATTTTGAAGCGGGCAGAGTCATGTAGATTGGCTTTTTCGGATAGAATCTGGCAGATTTTACAATAATTGGTCATTGATATAGTTTTAACGGAACATTAGGATTATTTACGAATTGATGTAGCCTAGTTTCCATGCCCAATACGCCCTATAAATATGCAAACACTTAACGAATGTACAAGATGGTATCGAATCTAGACAATGACACCTACTTTTTCGCTTGTTTTATGCATTCTTCGTCTATTCAACCTATCATTTTTTTACTCCAGCAAATTTGATAGAACGAGAGGGGTTTCATGTATCATCAGAATATCTCAAGAGCATGACGAAAGGTTTCTTTTAAAGAAAATGTTGCGTATGGGGACAAAGATCATGGCATCGTATAGGGACGGAGATTTATTTTTTTTGTATGCTGTAAAACCTTAATTGATAGATTATGTTCAACAATTTAAACTCCTTTAACGTTTTCATGGAATTAAATTCGAGTTAATAATGTAAATTGATGTGAAGGGTGTCTAGAATACAAAACATTTACATGATACCCGCTACGTTATTGGCAATGGCCACAGATTTAGAGCAAAGGCGCACTAAATTGTTATGGTAACCAAGTTGCATACCTAGAAAATTTCGTTCGAAAGGCAGCATTGGCCTGAAATATTCGGAGAATGGCATGATGTAAGACATAACCGAAGAATTCACATAACCCCTAGACACTTCGTTTTGGACAAAAATGGACAATAGACAATGAAAAAATATGGTGTAAATGCACATTAGACAAAGTCTGTACAAATACGGAACCACGCAACGGAACAACGACTTTTTTGGTGTTCTTTGTCTTGAAGTCAATAATGAGAGTGCTCAAATCTCATAATAAGTCAAAGACGGCCCTAGCACCGGTTTGAGTGCACTAATGTCCATGCCAATGGACAGATACAGCTTATAGACAGACACTCAAGTCGATTGTAAGAAAGCTTGATTTAACAAAATAGTGAGATGTGGGCACTACAAACAGCTGCCAGGAATAATATTCGGATAATACACAAAAATATATAAAATGCAAAAATTTGAAAGTATGATAGTATATCCATATGAAAATTTCTCTGAAGAAGAGTCAACTAGCACAGTGTTCTTTTAATCACTGTCATCCGTTTTCCGATCATTTTCGACTGTTTCCCGACAAACGCTCTAGTGTCCTATCTATTTTCACCAAATGTCACATCAAATTTTTTATTTGCATTTGCAATGAAAATTTGTTTCTTAAAATCAAAATTAGTAATAATTTATTTTTATGACTAGTAAAATTAGAATACTGTGAAAGTACTATTGTTCTTTGGGGTCCAATTTTCGTGAATTTATGTCTCATGGAACTGCATTTTCCCCTGGAGTGTTACTACATTTAGACTTCCAACGTAATGCATTTTTGTCCTACAGTTTTAATGCATACACATCGAAACAACAAATTTAGGTACCCTTGAAATAATGATACTTATAAAAACCACGAAATTTTTGTCCACGAATAAAAGAACTCTTACAGTATTTATTTTCACTTGCACCCAGATTAAATTATTTGCAAAATCGCCCAACTACCCCCCATGAAAATAAAATGGTCCTCATAACCCCACTACTCTAAAGGATATTGAGTGTTTAGTCCACCTGGCATAGTCAGGGTGAGCTTTTACCAACACTATGCGTTAGCCCTCCGTCCGTCGCAAGCTTTTTATTCAAACATCTAAGAAACCATTATGTCAATTGAAAGAAAACTTGGCCACAATGGTCTTTGGTAAAGTCCCCTTGACAAAAAGTGTCCGTTATTTCCACATCTCATTCAAGATGGCCCCAAGCAGGGTATATAGTTTTACATTGAACTTGATGGGGAAAACTATGATGGGAAATTTATTCAAACATCTCGGACCTTTGGTACTTGGCGGAAACTTGGTCACAATAGTTCCTGAGTGGTACCTTTATAATTCAAGACGACTAAGTCCCCTTTATGAATATTGTCCACAAAATCTGTATCTTATCGTAATTGACCGCCACTGGATAACACAGTACCGTTCCGACAGGGATGAACTTAGTTTTGCATTGGCCCCTGTGAGAAAATACATTTACAGACGACGCCTCTGCTGGTTGACTGTTAGTTTCCAAGGGTATTCTACAACTCTGTAGTTAGTACGTCGGCGCTAACCTGAAATCCGATTTTATTTGAAAACTTGCAATATATAAATTTTAGAAACTTGCTCAAAGCTAAGGAGTATCTATATATCTCTTGCTGATAGCTCTTTCCTTAGCTGATTTTGACATTCCATTTAGATCGTTTCGGTTATGTGTGCTGTATCAGATTTTACAAATTTTTGGTTTATGTTGTTCCAAATGTTTTTCGGTTAATGGAATTCCATAATCTTTTGGTTTGATCTGCACTGATGAGACATAAGTTGTCGAAATGCACATTTGCAGAAAATAAATGAACGACAACTCTGGTATTTTGTTATTTTTGAATCAATCTTAAACACACGAAAAATATAAATCATATACAAGATTACATCCAGCGGGACGCATAGTTTTAACATTGGACACAAAAGGAAAAATCAAATATCCTCTAGTCTGAAACCGAATTTTTTTTCACAAATGTCTGAAGGAGAAGGACATTTCAACAATTCATTTGGCAGCCCCACATACAAACTCTCCGCCATACCAAGGGAGGACATACTAAACAATAACAAATTATAATTGCCTTCTTGAGATATCATTTTAGTAAAAAAAACAACCTGCCGTGTATCTGCTGGGTACCTAAGTTACATAGATGACCGTGCATACAAAGATACATTGGTTGGTCTGCCAAATGCACAACAAAATCCTTTCTAAGCTCCTAACTTAATTACTTACTGTAGTCAAAGATGTGCATCAGATGTGGATTCTCAAAAATTCAAAAAACTTTATATTTATTAAAGTGAAAATATCCTGATATATACCGAAATGACTAAAAATGAAATCAACCCAGTATTAATATACAACGGCAAACGAATAACGAAGCAAAAATGGAGAGGAGAATTAACTCTGGGAAAACACACTCAAATCCCCTGAAACTGCATGCCTTATTGGAACCCAAATGCTATCCTTCTTAATCGGAACGAAATGAGCAATCTTGTAAAAAAAACCTTCTATAAAGCATTCCTGTAAAGCTTGGTTGAATATGCTTCAGTGTTTTCAGAGGTGAATATGAAATGTGGAAAGAAAACGGATGGACGGACAACGAACTCCAAGTCATGGCAATAGCTCACACTGACCCTTGGGGTTATGTGAGCTAAAATGGATTCAAGTGAACAAACGTTAATCTAAACTTCAGAAAAAAAGAAACTCGGTAGTCCTTGAACTTTCTATTGCAGATTTCAATCTTCAGTTTTGTCCCTTTCTTACCAAGTCTCGTGGTTGGAAAAAAAATAGATATCAAACCATTATATTAGATGTATGCAGATGGTATGGTTATCTTTTCTGATATTATATCTGGACTTCAAAAGTTATAAGATACATTATATGTATACACCTCCAATTGGCCAATGAGAGAAAATATATCTAAAACAAAAATTTTAGTGTTCGGAACAGGTGGTAATATTTATGAACATGAAAAATGGCATTTTAGAAATTGTTGATAGGTTTAGCTATCTTGGATTTCTGTTATATTATAACGGTAAATATGATGTGTTGCAAACACGGTAGAAAAGCTGTTTTTGCTTTACCAGTTACGTAGTTGTTTTTAAATATTGTAACTTTATTGTCACTTTTTGATACTCTATATTAATAGTGTTTTGTGTTACGGTTGTGAAATATGGGGAGCGCATAAAGCTCCTACTGTGGAGAGAATACATTTAAATTACTGTAAAACATTTTAAAAGTAAAAAGTTCAACGAATAATGATCTGATTTATTATGAACTTGGTAGAATGCCACTGTTATACACTAGTAAGTGTAGAATTTTTAAGTACTGGTTTAAGCTATTCTGTACTAAAAATTGTATCTTGAAGAATTGTTGTACATTTTTGTATGATGACTTAAATGTCCAAGCAATAAAACAAATTGGTTGTATTTTATTAAAAATGAGCTTTGTAGAATATGACTTGGTGATATTTGGTATAACCAAGAATTTTTCACAAATCATAAAACTTGTAATGATTGCTTTAGTTTTGTGGCGTTCTTGTTCATTCTTGTTTATTTGTTTTGTTTTTGTCATACTGTCTCAATTCGTGTTGCTGTGAATTGCCGTAATGTTGGATTTATGATTTTAGAATTACCCCTTTCCTTTTCTTGCTTCGGTATTCGTTTGCCGATGTATTATTTAATTAAACAACGGTTACACGATTGTCAAAAACAAGAATTTGATAGCCTTTTGAGTATACTTCTAGTAAATGTTCCGTTTATCAATTTTTGCCTACAGTTCTACTTGTGTAAACCAATACCAGACATTTATAAAAAAAATGTATTACTTTTTGCTATTGAATGTGGTCGTTTTTCTGCTATATCTAGAAATAACAGACTGTGCAATTTTTGCAGAAATGACATTGAAGATGCAATGGTAAATGTAAGGATATGGAGTAAATGTACATGATACAAAGTCTCTACAAATACATGGTAAAAACAAGCAAAGGAACAACGGTTTTATTGTTATTCTTCATCTTGAAGTCACCTTGAAGCCTTTAACAATGAGCTTTGCTCATGCCTCATAGTAAGTGCAAGACGGCCCCTAGCACCGGTTTGAGCGGAATTTTTTGCTAATTGCCGAACAACGCTACATTCATGTCTTTCCTTGTCATTGGTGCGGGGTTGTCAACAAACATTAATTAAACTGGGAAAGTGTTCTTACAATCACTGTCATCCGTTTCCCGACAAAAGCACCATTGTCTCAAGGTAATGGACGATAACAACATCTAGACAAACACAGGGCACTCATTAAGTCGATTGTAAGAAAACTTGGCATAAAAATAGTGAGATGTTGGCATTTTAAACAGGTGGTCAGAATTTCATTTCGAAATTACAAAAAAAAATGCCGAAATTTGAAAGTATGATAGTCTATCCATAAAAGAAATTCTCTCACGAACAAGTAGATCATAACTGAAATATATAGAGATGGTTTTTGTATTAAAATGTCCAATATATCAGGGTTTAAGGTCATATTTCAAAAAACCCTATATAATTGATATACAGTTGATGTCTTCATATAATACGAAAGAACTGTGTGATTTAGGTAAATATATATTTCATGCTATAAAATTACGATCTGATATGTTATAATTAGTTGCACAATGCCTTCTGCTAATTACATGAATATTTCTGTAAGCAATGGTATACCTATAGTTGTATTACACTTTGGTTAATGAAGATATATATTCCTTTCGAGATTCATTTGGCATTTTCTAACTAAAGTACCTTCGGACTAATGAACCGTCGGACCAACGGACCTTCGGACGAATGGACCTTCAGGCCTTCGGGCCATTGCTACGATTTCCGCCATTGGGAAATCGCATTACATCTCTTTCAGAGCAATACAATGTGAAAAAAGTGGAATTGTTGAACAAAATCCACCACCCAATGTCTCATTTCTTCAGGATTTTAAAATACAAAAATAAATCTCCGTCCCCATGTGTTGCTGGGATCTTCGTCCCCATACGCAACATAACATTTTCGTTGAAAACAACCTTTCATCATGCATTTTGAGATATTCTGATGATATATGAAACCTCTCTCGTTCTATCACATTTGCTGGAGTAAAAATGATAGGTTTAATAGACGTAGAATGCATAAAACAACCGAAAAAGTAGGTGCCATTGTCTAGATTCGCTACCCTCTTGTTGATTCGTTAAGTGTTTGCATACTTCCAAGGCGTATTGAGCATGGGAACTAGGCTACATCAATTCGTAAATAATTCTAATGTTCCTTTAATACTACATCAATGACCAATTATTGCAAAATCTGTCAGAATCTACCCGAAAAACCTTATCTACATGACTCTGACCGCTTCAAAATCACCGTCCCCGTACACTACCAATCACCGTCCTCACATGTTGTATTGATCACGGTGAACATTTTATAATAATTTATTAACCAGCTAAATACAATATGATAGAAAATGCCTATTTATTATCAGGGAGAAATTTTCACAGCCAGTTATTACGAGATCCAAAGCAGGGCCATTATAGCCAGAAAACAGGGCATTATTACAGGGCCATTATTGATCACGTGACACAGAAGTTAAAGAAACTGCTTTCAGTTCATATTATCAATTCAGTTTTACCCGATGTAGTTTTATGTTCATGAAATAGACCATATTTCTTTCTGTACTTAATGCAGCTGTATGGAGAATAAAATTTTTTGTTTCAAATATTTGACCCTACTTGTGACCACTCATTTTAATCATCTCATCATAAGGGATCCCAAAATATACATCTGTTCTTGATTTTCTAAAAAATATTTTTTTGTACTTCAGCGGTAAACCCTAATCCAGCTGTATGGAGGATAATTTTTTTGTTTCAAATATTTGACCCTACTTGTGACCACTCATTTTAATCATCTCGTCATAAGGGATCCGAAAATATACATCTTTTCTTGATTTTTTCAAAAAAGTTTTTTTTTGTCCATTGGGGTAAATCTTAATACAGCTGTATGGGGAAACTTATTTTGTTTCAGATATTTGACCATGCTTGTGACATCTCGCTTTACTCATCACATCACAAGGGATCCGAAGATATACATAATTCCTTGATTTTTTAAAATAAAGATTTTTGTACTTAAGCAGGGTAAAATCTTATATAGAATATTTGAAAAAATGAATTTCCAAAAATTATTTTATATACATTTACATTCACTTGTCAATCTATTTAAGATCATTAATCTAATCTGGTATTAATCTGGTTAATAAAAGTTTTAAGAAATGGGTATTTCTATAATGGTCCTGTTATGTGTCCTCGGTCTGTAATAATGGCCTTCGGATGCTGTAATGGCCCTCGGCGTTGCCTCGTGCCATTACAGCTATCCTCAGGCCATTATTACAGACCTCGAACACATAACAGGACCATTATGGAAATACCCATTTATTGATACTATAATAAAATATACTTGTATCATACAAATAAGTATACTTCTTTTCTTTTCTCATAAAAAAGGCGAAAGAACAAAACCAAGGGTGATTCTGTCGGAGAAAAAGGCTGGAGTGACAAAATACCCGACAAGTTTTGCGACCGATGATAGACTTAGGAAGATCAGAAAGAAACGACAACACATGATTTCAAGACAAGGTTTAATTATA
>MJUU01035752.1:0-33415 GCA_002080025.1 Modiolus philippinarum | reverse complement strand
GTATATTTATTGAGACAACTGTCATATTTGAAGCTGGTGTATGAATATCGTTTTACTGGGTGCCTAATAAGGCCCTGACAAGCACTGGGAAGCACGTGTTTTTCAAATGTAAATATTATTGTTTATTTCATATTTTTATTCGTTGCCATTTTGCGAAAAATCTAAACGGTTCACCCCATATTTTTATGGCAGATTTGGATTCCTTAGTTAAAATGCTTCGAAATGATATACAACTCAAAGGTCAAGCTAAACCTATATGTTGAGGGCAAACAGTGGAAAATGGCTAATTTAGGCTTGAAGTAAATGGCAACGTCGTAACTGGTATATGAGACCAATGGCAAAAGCAGACGACACTATAGAAAATTGGCGGGGAAAGGGAAATCAATATAAGAATTGGATGAAAAAGATAGAAAATACAAAGAACAATACTAAAAAAAAAGAGCAAAATACTATTAAAACATTTAAAAAGGGTATTAGTCTAGAAATTGAATGAAATACAACATTGGAAAGGAGTTGAAAAAGTATAACAACATTAAAAAAAAGGGTGAGACAATAGGGAAATGACAGAAAAGGGAAGAAAATATAAAGAACATTGTTACAACATACAAAAAGGGGAGATAAATAAAGAAAATACCCGACATCCGGTCTATACCTGGGGCTACGCCCACTTCCGGTCACGCATGCGCGCTGTAGTAAGGTCAACCGTGACCCTTGCAGGGTCACGTGTTGTTCTAACACGTCATTTCCGGTCAATAGGCCCGTATAGGGCTTCAAAAAGGGGTACTTCCGGTATATAACATGGGGCTACGCCCACTTCCGGTCGCGCATGTACATAATAGTAAAGTCACACAACACCCCTGCGGGGTCACGTGTTGTTCCAACACGTCATTTCCGGTCAATATGGCTACTTACAGTAGTTACACACCTACTTCCGGTTGCGCATGCGCAGTAAAAACACTTCGTGTTCCGGCCACGTGACTTCCGCTTCCGGTCACGTGACTTCCGTCACGTCACTTCCGCTCTACGTCACTTCCGGTGACGTCATTTCCGGCTCCACCACGCTCCACCACCTCAAATACTAATTTGCTCGTCCCTATATTCAAATAGATCTTACTCTGTGATTAAACAACGTTTTTATTTCACATCAATGCCATCAGATGTAGTGGCTGAAAACGCTATGAAAGATACTTCCGCCATTGAGAATTTCCCAACTAACTACATAACGTACAATAATTACTAAGTAATGTTACATGTGGCTTCAATAGTTAAATATTATTATATATAATTTGAAACGATTGGAGATACTGCAATTTCCTACAAAGTAATACGAAGTTTTATATCATTGACGACAACTAGTTTCTGAGCAGTTTTATGCCATTTTATGTACGCAAAAGATAACAACTTTTTCCCCCCATATACTCAATTATAGGTTTACACAATTAAGGCACATTATTTGATTTCAGTACCATGATAGATGATGGGACTTCAATTTGATGTAAAGGAATAACTAAATACCGAAGTTACTGTGAATTTACTTTCTGTATATGCGCATTTCGACAACGAATGTCTCTTCAGTGTAGATAAAATCTATAATATAGGAGGTCTATAATATTGTGAAGCATAGGGTTTCAAAGTATCAAAAATGTTCAGATATAATAAATTGTGAGTCTTCTATGGACGATATGTGTCGCCTGCACTGTTTTTGTAAGAAATACACATTTCTATGTCGTTTAACAGAAAGTAGATGTCTGACACACCTAGAGAAGACTGCAGTACAAGTTTTATTAATTCTGTTCAAGAAAGTCAATTTTCCTTTTAGTAAAAAAAGATAAACTAGTTTATCCTTGTTCTGGAAATTCAATTTATATGGGAAAAGTTTGAAAATCAGTGTACTTGTTTAAAAAAAAAACATAAAAGAAAGATGGTTGTACATTTCGTTAGTAAAATTACCAAAACAAAGCATTGAATATTAATTTATTATGACGAGTTATTCCCTTGCTACTCAAAGCTGGACTGAAAAGTAAGACCATAAATAAATAAAATTAAAGTTATTAAATTTAAATTTCAACCAATATTTAAATTTCAAACGACATGCAAAATGATTACTAGCGTTTGGTGTTCTTTCATGCTTTAAGATATATTTTCCTGTGCGAAATTGTAATTTTAAGCGAAATTAAATGCGAAAAAAAGAAAGATGTCAAAATAAAACTTCGTTGACGGATTACACTAAAGGGTAGCATTTATGTACCATCCTAAATTCGCAGAGTATATAACTTAGCAACTTCAACACTTCTTTCTACCAACAGATCAGCTTAGTCTTCCTTCACCTACGTTATATCTCGATTATCCATAAAATTACGTTCATGTGGACATCAATTAACTATGTAAGACTATGGAGTAAATGCACAGGAGACAAAGTCTCCACAAACACATGGTAAGACCAAACAATGGAAATAAACTTTTACAGACAAGGTAGTATTACAAGACAATAAGTCGTACAAATACTACTGCTTGCAAAAATAAAATTATTGCACCTTACTTTATTTCAAAATTTGAAAATAGGATTTGAAAATATACAGTATATCAAATCATTGTTATTCACATCTTAGAAAACTGAAAACCAGTATCTTAAGCAAAAAAAAATTAATAAATAAAAAAATTAAAGAATTAAAAAAAAGGGGGAAAAAGGAAGATTACTGATGTTGTTTTTTGAGATACGAGCGATTTTAAAATTTTGGCGGGGAACTGAACTCTTTTTTAATTTTCTTAGGTTTTATATTAGTAATGCTTACACATGACCGAATGTCAAAATAAATAAAGTTAAATGAAATTTTGCAAGAAAATGTCAAAAATGAAATTATCAAACAAAATATGGGGTTCGTGCTAAAATAATTGTTTTGAATGGATACAAGCAGAAAAGTCCGACAGTCTGACAAAAAACCACAATGAGACCACCCAAACAAGGGAGGTAATTGAAAAGAAATATTATACAAAGAAATCACCATAAAAATTTCGATTTTGTGAAATTTTTACCTTATAAGATCGGTGACCCCCATTTTCATTTTTGATTTCAGAAAATTCCACACAGGGGCTAGCAACGTATAAAATAAATCAAAATTTACAAGGATTTAACCTGAATACTTAAAAAAAAAAACAATTTTCCTTGACATTTCATCTTAAAAGTCTCTATTTTCGGTGAAAGATTGTAAGCTTATATGGCCCTTGACCCTAAACTTCTATAAAATGTTTTGGAAGTGCAATTTTTTGAAGTTAATTTTGCAAAATATTGGACAATTCTGATAGATTTTGCTTATATCTCCGAAACACCTAAATAATAAACTATCGATGTTACTTTGAATTTGAATTTTGCAGATCAGTATTTTCAAAACTTGTGTCTTTTTAGTGCAGATCATATCTAAACATTCGGAAATCGATTAACTGAAATATGAGTACATTTGTCAACGCTGATAGAGAACAAATAACCAATAGGACTCAATAGAAAAGCTATATCTTTAAATAATAGATAGTTTTTGTTTAAATGCAATTTATTTTTGCATTTTATCAGGAACGCGAAAAATGCATCTTTATATAATCCAAGAGTAGGAAGTGGTGTTATATGGATGGACGAAATAGATTGTAGCGGCTACGAATTAAAACTTAAGGACTGTTCACATAATGGATGGTCCAAGAATGATTGTACTCATAGCGAAGATGTCGGATTTAAATGCGAATATGTAGAAGAAGGTAGGAAGTTTAAGATATTAATGAGATTTTTCGACTGAACGTTTAATATGCTGTGATTTCATCATTTACTTAACACAAGTACTTTCAATATTTTGTTATTTCTTACCACTGGGTCGATGCCACTGCTAGTGGACTGTTAGTCCCCGAGTGTATTCACCAACCTAGTAATCAGTACCTCGGTGTAACCCAAAAACCGATTGTATTTGAAACCTTACAATATCTATTTTTTTGTAAATTTGGTTGAAAACTAAGGAGTATATAAGTATCTCCCTCATGCAAAGCTTTTTCCATAGCTGATTTTGGTTTTACATTTAGATCATATTGGTCATTTGTTCTCTATCAGTTTTAAACATCTTTAAATTTATGATCTTTCAAACTTTAAGATTTTATGTGCACTGAAGAGACATCAGTTGTCGAAATGCGCATTTGCAAAAATTAAAAAATTCACAGTAACTTCGGTATTTCGTGTTTATAAATATTTTATAAATTATTCGCAAACACAAAAATGTTTTAAAAGCCACTTTTAGCACGCCGTAAAAGCTAACAAAATATAAAATTATCACTACCCGATTGTTTGTTTTACGTCACTCTACACCACAATTTGTGATTTTAGGTAATGGATCAGTTCAAAGGTTTTTGCATAAGGCAGATAGACATTGATATTTAATCCATTTCAATTAATTCTGTACAATTTGAAGTTGCACTCTTACATTGGTATACTGAATTATGCGATCCAAGTTGCGTCTATTTTCCACGATTAAGATCATTTATAGATCTGCTTTCATCTAAACTTGCATCTCATATACATGAATACATAGGAAAAAGTGATAAGGCAATCTCTATATTTATGGAATACCGAAGGAACAAAAACATAAAATTACATAATCAAAATTCAGAGACTATGAGATGGACATATTAGCCATCGGAATTCTTCTTTACTCTCTTAAATATTCGGCAAAACTAATGATATGTAGAGAAAATTATCACCACCTTATCATAAATGTAGATATTGTAACAAGGTCTAAAACTTTTTGCGAGAAAAGAGAGCTATTTTGTTGCAAATATAGAATTGGATGAAATATCTCATAAATTTCCATTGAAACCAATGGAATATTAATTTATGCTCTTTTTACATGTAAGTTATTGGCATTGATTACATAAAAAAAGAAAACGCTCATATATTGAATAAATATATATCCCATATTAAATAAACACATTAGATAAAACAGTCTTAAACAAATTACCCTTTCAATACCTACCGGTTTAATGTTCTAACAGATAGTTGTCAAACGTTTCTATATGACGTCACGTATAACAGAGAATAATGAAACTGAAAGTAACATTCCAATATTAAGAAAATAGTTCAAACTGTATAAAGCAATGGACCTCGGAGGGTTTGGATCCAAGAAAACGAGTTTAACCCCATCGCAATTTTTGTGCCTGTCCCGAGTCAGAAAAATGTTGGTCATTGGTTTGTCCTTGTCTTCTTATAAAATATGAGTTTCTTGATATTCGGATTATTGGATGTGGTTTGTTTCCATTGATTTATTCATTTTTTTAACTTTTTTTCGGGGATCATTTAATGCTTGTTATAAGGTGTGCGGTTCCTAACTGTGTTAAAGACCTTACGGTGACCCTAGATGGTTTGTTTACGGTCGTTTTAACCTATTTAACCCATTTCCTCTTTTTTCGTACTCATAAATATTTTGTTATATCAATTCAGGTTTAATTTATATTAAAGAAATAATTCATGGCAGGTACATTGTATATTGTAATTGAACTTGACTTTAACATTAGAATTTTACCAAGTGTACATAAATGTATTATCCAGGGGTTAAATTTATAAAGAGTTTACACATGGTTAAATAAAAACACCAATATACCTGCCTGGAATCATATACATTATTCTACATCGGCAAACAAATACGGAAGCAAAATGAGGAGAGAAGACATTTCAAAATCAAAATGCAGAATCAAAATCCTGTAATTTATACCCAATACGAATGTAGACAGCGTGTCAAAGACAAAACATAAACAAAGTGAACAAAATCGCCACAAACCTTAGCACTAGCAGTGTGAACCCTTACACAATCTTTAGGTATCATCAGGTGCTCCGGAAGGGTACATTGGTAATTAAAGGATATTGTGGAATTGCACATAAGACAAAATCTCTACAAATATACAATTAAACCAAGCAATGGAACATACTCTGATAAAGTCTACGCCACGAGCGGCGTCAATCAGATGTGGATTCTAAAAAATTTTAAAGATCTCCTCGAACAGCTATCCTCTTGTAGTCTTACCAAATGTCACAGCAAACAAACTTTTGATTTTTCTACTCTTTATACTACCCTGCCACACAATAAATTGAAAACAGTAATTTCGGATTTGATACATCAATGTTTCTGCACTAAAAACGGAGAACGCAGATACACTTATTTAGTAGTAGGGAAAGACAAACCATACTGAATCAAACAAGAAGTACACGGAGAATGACGTAATCAAGATGTTGGAATTTTTAATAGATAATATTTTTGTCGAATTTGGAGGCTTTGTTTTTCAACAGACAATAGGGATTCCCATGAAAACTAGCTGCGCGCCACTTTTTGCTGATGTCTTTCTTTTCTCGTATGAGGCGAAGTTTTTACAAGGGCTAACACAGAAGAAAACAAAAACATTTAGCCCAGTCCCTTTATTTCAGCTTCCGCTACATAGACAGTTTACTTTCTCTCAATAATCCAAAATTCAAGGAATATTTAAACCAGATCTATCCCAATGAGCTTGAAATTAAAGAGACTACTGTTACATCTATTTCAGCTTCGTGCTTAGATCTCTTCATATACATTGACGAAGATGGACGTTTGAAATCTAAGCTATATGACAAACGTGATAATTTTAATTCCCAATTGTCAACTTTCCCCTTCTGAGCAGCAATATACCTACCTCTCCATCTTATGGGGTGTACATTTCACAGTTGATTCGTTATTGTCGAGCATGTAGTTTATACAGTGATTTTTTGAATAGAGCAAAAACACTGTCCCAAAAGCTGCTTAGTCAAGGATTTGTTCAGCCTTTTTTACTTTCATCCCTTCAGAAATTCATAACATCATTGACAGATATGACGTTTCTGTGTCCAAAATGAGAACGGACATTTTCAGCTAAATTTCACGTTTTCATGGATTTGACATAAACGGATTTGACTCAACCCTGGATTGACTCACTGATAGTGTGACGGGTGCCTACCCATCCGGAGCACCTGATGTCAATCCCGGTTTTTATGGGAGATCACAATGTCAGTGCTTTAGTTTTTCGTGTTGTCTTGTATATCATACTGTAAAATTTAAGTTTTGTCTTCGTCAGTGATGTTTGTGCTATCGATTTGTCCTTGTGATTGTTTGAATACTACAGAGTTTACAAAAGTTTTCCAAAATTTTACCATGGTACTGTTGGATGGTTAGAGAAGTATAATGTACCCTGGATTTCAGTTGACTTTGTCTTAAGGGTTAGGAAATGACATTAACCAATCCGCTACCAAACAGATCTTTCAAAACAATTTATGTCTCACTTATAGTGTAACAGGTGTCGTTAGCGGGGCAGGACATGCTTACCCTTCCGGAGCACCTGATGTCACTCCCGGTTTTCATGGGAGTTCACACTATGAGTGCCTTAGTTCTAAATGTTATCGTTTTATTTCCTTGCATTGTAGCTGTCTCACGTCCTTGTTTTGTCCTTGTTGTTCTCTGTTGCCGTTTTTGCCATGTCTTTGGACCTCGATTTTTGTAGTCATCGCCTCCGTTGTTCCATCGGTATTCTACTGCCGTTTTTACATTTTATTGTCGTTCTTAATCTTTTAGTCACCACGAGTCCTTCTGGCTCAAAACTTCTAGTAAGTTGAAGACGGTCCTAAGTGACTTCCTTAGCAAGACATGCTTGCCCTTCCAGACCTTTGATGTAACTCCCGGTTTTCATGAGAGTTCACACCGTGCCTTAGTTCTTAATATCGGCTTTTGATTTCCATGCATTGTAGCTTTTCACGTCCTTATTTTGTTTTTGGTTTTCTCTGTTGATGTCTTCTATGGTTTTTTATTTGGTAAGTTTTGTTCATGTTTTTATTTATGAGAGCCTTCTATTTCGTTTTGGTGCCGTACTCATGATATATCTTTGTTTCTTTCTGTTCCTTGGTGCCATTGTCCTCGGCTAATTCGTTTTAGGCTGACGGTTTGGTTCTCACTTAACCTGCTCCACGCATGGCACCCGTTACACTGCCAATGAAAAGTCTTGTTTTGTCACGAGCACAATTTGTGTTTTCGGTTTTCAACTCTAGATCTACCTGGATATTTTTCACTTTTGAGACAGATCAGTTCCTATTTTTAGCGGTGTGAGATTTTTCTGTCTCACACCACCCCATATGGGACAGCCTTGTGCGTAGTATGACGTCATTGACGTCATGGTGAGTTTCTAAGTAATGGTGGATGGAAAGGACATCACGGCGCCGAAAGGCGTTTTTGTGAACAAAAGTGAGAAAAGTAATCAACCACCGTTGAAAATGCAAGATTTAGAAATCTCAGACACCCTCGGGTAAGATTTCAATGGTTTTCTGACTTGGCAAGCCTCGTCAGAGAAATATTGAAATCTTACCCTTGGGTGTCTGAGATTTCTTGATCTTGCTTTTCACCGGTGTTAGATTCATATAACCTTTTCTCATGTGCGAAATTTTCTATAGTGACATTTGCAGCAGCTTTCATGTATAAGTTTTTGAGACAGTAATTGTGTGCTCTGTTGACAAAATAGCTGTTCGAACTACAAGAACGACAATAGTAAAGGAGTTGTGATATGAAAACGCCATTTGCCCGAAATATGTGAACATATTTACAAAATAAGCCAAATTCTAAATGACAGAAAATGGAAATTTCCATTCTTAGTCGACCTGAGATAAGCCGAATTTCTATCTCCATTGCTCTCTGTGTCTATGAATTCACAATACACAATATATGACTTCAAGATGAAGAACAGCAATAAATTGATCCATTGCTTTATATTACCATGTATTTGAAGAGACATTGCTTCATATCTCTTTATTATGTATTTTGAAAGTTTATCATGGAAGATACTAAAACGATGTGTTTCACAAATCATCTGTTGAGGATATGTTCAGAAAATTTGATGTAGAATTTTTGCACGCTTCCGTTACCAACTTATTTTTGTGGATTTTAGAAAGGCCATAAAAATTTCCTGTTTTCCTGAAATGTTTATAAAATAATGAACATCTTTCCTCATTAAACATCTGTGAGACAACGGCAGTGGAATACCGACGGAACAAAGGAGTGAAATTTACAAAAATCGAAGTCCAAAGACATGGCCAAAACGAGAACACAGACAACAATAACGTTAGAAACAGATAACAATGTCGATAGACAGATACAAAGCACATAAATAGAAATTACAACGTTCAAAATAAAAGCACTCACAGTGTGAACTCCAGTGAAACTGAGAATTACATTAGGTGCCCCGGAAGGGTAAGTATGTCCTGCTCTGTTAACAGCACCCGTCACACTGTGATTGGGTTAATTCAGAAAAAAGTGGGTAGTCAGATCCTGGAAGTGATGAAATTAATCTTGACAAATGACTTTGTTCTGAATGAAACTTGGTACTATGATTATTTTTCAATTGTTTTATAAAACGATATTTCTTTCCATAGTATGATACTCATATCTTTTTATAATTTTACTAAAAATGTAGAAAGATAAAATGTCACAGCCAACAAAACACACAAAATGGTATAATTTTTACTAAAGGCTTCAACAAAATGGATACTTATTGTGTGCAATTTGATGCACACAATAATAATTTCTTAAGGGGTAGGTTCACTGACCTTGGTATTTGGCCCCGTATTTCTTGAAAAATTAAAGTCATCATTTGAACACCATTAAGCGATTATTTTCCAAGAAAATTTGCTAAAAAATTTTGTATGCCATTTGTTATACATCAAACCATGATTATGACGTCAGTGTGACATCACAAACTCTCCCATGACTACAGATTTCTACAAATTCAATGAAAAATGATAAGTTTTACAGCAGTTTTTCTGTGCGGAAAAATAGAGCACATTCTTCGACAACCTAAATATGTTGCCAGTCAATAGCATTATGCAAGAGATGTCTGTTCACAAAATATTTAGGTTGTCGACAAGTGTGCTCTATATCTTCTGAGTCAATAAAGAGTAAAAAATGAGATATTTTCCTCAAATTTTATCAAGATTGGTTATCTTCCCCTATTTTAACCAGATAATTTCGAACATTTCAGTGAAGTACGTTCTTTAAAAGATATGGACTCTATAACAAAACGCATTAGGCTATTTACTAGTGCCTTGTTTATTTTGTTTTACTCTACTTGAAATTTTTGGGCCGATTTTGTGTGTTAGTGAACCTAGTCCTTTGGTATAGATTTACCCTAAATGAAATAAAAGGGACAACAGCAAACATCTACAACTGCTAAAATTATAATATAGCACTTTTATGAGGCTGTATTCATCGAAGAGCTTCTTCAAAATAAAGATAAAACTGGCCCAATCCTTTAATTTTTGCTTACGTTATATAGATGATATTTTGTCACTAAACAACCCTCGCTTTTGTGATTGTCTCCAACTGCTCTATCCAAAAGAGTTCGAAATTAAGGATACTACAGATACTTCCACATCGGTTTCATTCTTTGACCATCTTGAAATTGACAACAAAGGTAAACTTCAAACTAAGCTGTACGGCAATCGCGACGACTTCACTTTTCCGATAGTCAACTTCATTTTTCTTTGTAGCAACATCCCAACGGCGCAGGCATACGGAGTTTACATCACCCAGTTCATTTGCTATTCAAGAGCCTGTGTTTGATACATTTACTTCCTTGATAGAGTCCGGTTGCTTAGTAATAGGCTACTTAGATAAGGGTATGTTACGGTCGACATTACTATCTATGGGGTATCTGTTTCCCAGATGACTACAGATCTTTCCCTTTAAAGCTTAATTGTTGTTTCCTCTACCGGATTTGACTTTACCACCTGATTTAACATGTTCAACACGGCGGGTGTCTTATAAGAAGCAGGTGATGCTTACTCTACCGGTGCACCTGATCTCATCAGTGGTTTTTTGTTGGGTCCTTGTTGTTCATCTTTGTGTCTGTATGTCTTCGTTTATTTTTTCTGTGCCGTACTCAAGTTATGTTTCTGTTTCTTTGTTGTTTCCGATGTTGCCATTGTCCTTGTATTATTTGTTTTGGATTGACAGTTCGGTTCTAACTTACTATGACACTATCTACTGGGAACTAACAACAACAACAACAACAACAACAACAAATACTTTATTTGTCAATTAAGACGCCCCCTTAGTGACAGAAAAATTAATAGGAATTTACTACAATGATTGATAATGATTTGTTGATCATTTAAAAAAACAAGGAATCCGGGACAGCCGGACTTGATACCGGCACTAACAAAGGCCAGCGGTAGGGTTAAACCGGTTGATTGGTACCCAAAACCTCCCCTTTAGCTGTCCCGTTTCCCTATAGCATCATAAACATATAAATAAAACCCAATAAAGGTATATGTGTACTTTTTCTTCAATTTCTATTATCTAAATTTATGTAAATTCTGAAACCGAAAGCTTAACTCCCACCATCGTAGTTTTGTCCTTAGCTATATTTGATATTACTGATTATTCGGATTTCGTTTGGTTTTATGCATTTTAACATTCTTTGAAATTATGGATTTCCTTTGTTTGGGTTCTGGTGCTGCTGATGAGGAATAAATTTCCGAAATGGCCATACAGCTCATTAAAATGATTGCAATTGGCGTTAACATACATGCAAGTGTTATGGTCTCATGTTCATTTACTCCATATCTTTTCGTAAAATACCACTATCTCCATCACTACAAAAGGAGAGAATATGACAATACCTAATTTTGAAAGATGGGTCGAGGGGTGCTTGCCGCTAATCTGCCAACTAGTTCAAGGAGCCTAGTCTGCTGGTAAAAAACTGCCGTACTAAGGAAGAAAAACCAAACTCGAAACTCCCCGACGGATTTGGTCAAGAATCATTATATTTCAGTAGACATCGGCAATGTCAGTGTGTGAGAGGCCAGTATGTATGTACAATTTTCAGGTCACTAGATCTCAAAACTAATTTAAAGAACGCAAGCAGAGTATCTTATCGATATCCCCATCTCGTAAAGAATGTAAGTTACGTCCCAGCTTTTCTGGATTATTAATCAGTTTCAGGCATGTTTTAACAATACTTCTGTTAAAACGAGGATTAGGAATGCCCTTAGTAATGAACTGTTTGCGAGTAACATTAAATATCTATATCTTATGTTTTGTAAAACTTCTTAATGTATTCAACAGCTAATGAAATCTGTAACCCCGTTATAAAAGTTTGGCTATGATAGTAGGATTATGTTCATTAAAATCATCAAGAGTAGAACAAACACGTGCGAATTGTATGAGTTTAGAAATATACACCCCGTATGATGGATCTAAGGGAATGTTGCCGTCAAAAAAGTGAAAATAGTAATAGTTAAATCAAATGACTAAAAACAGAAGTCACTGTGTATTTAAATTATGCATATGCGCATTTCGACAACTTATGTCTCTTCAGTGCAGATAAAATCTAAACGTTTGGAAGATCGTTAATTCAAAGATGTCTAAAAACTGATAGAGAACAAATAGCCAATATGATCTAAATGTAAAGCCAAAATCAGCTATGGACAGAGCTTTGCATGAGGGAGATACTCCTTAGTTTTCAACAAAATTTACAAAAGTTTAGATATTGTAAGGTTCCATATAGAATAGGCTTTCGGGTCGCACCGAAGTACTGACTCCTGGGCTGGTGAATACCCTCGGGGACTAACAATCCACCAGCAGTGGCATCGACCTAGTGGTAACAAATGACTAAATATCAAAATCATCCCTTTGATCATATATTTTTGTTTTTATTTTACCAGAGTCAATAATGATAGTTAGATCCAGAAAAGGGCAGTATTTTAGTCATTTTCAGCTTCATTTAATTTCAGATCTTCTGGATCAATGATGTCTACATAATCTAAAAACTGTAGATTGTCAATAGTAAGGATATCGTCAGTATACCTGTTGTTATCATTGAAAATAAAAATAAGTTTATCACTGTTTTGTATGGTTCCCTTTGAATTTTTTTTCATGAAGTCTAGTACGTAACAGAACATCTGAGTTTAAAAGAAGTAAGTTCGGTTGACCATATTTTGGCCAAAAAATTGAAGTAAAGCTAAAGAAAGATCTGTGGTGGTTTCACTAGCAGATATTTTGTGATCTTGTTTGGCCATTTTGATCTTAACAAGATCTTGACAAGCTTGATAAAATTCTGTTAAGACTTAGCAAGATATTCAGTCGTATTTCAATATAATTTCTTTCAACTGCGAACAAGACCGGCCTGTTCAATTTACCAAAAGAAAACACGTTAACTGCGTTCAAGGATGATCAAGATGTGTTAGTTTGTCCGGATCAGATAAGATCAAACGGGGATGCTGTTTAATCTTAAGAAACTTAATTCGTCTTGATCGTTCCTGAACGCAATTAACAAGGGGATCTTGTTTAATCTTAAGCTATCTTAACACGTCTTAATCGTCCTTGAAATCAATTATCTTGAAAACCAACATAAAATTTTATAGTGTCTTAACAAAATTGTGTTAAGCCTGTCGAGATAGTGATAAGATCAAAATGGCCAAACAAGATCAATACATATCTGCTATCGTTTTCAAACTCTATAATGTCTTCTTCTCTACACTGAATCGATCTTTTAAAATTATTTCAGCAGATTTGGTCAAATAAGCCACCATAAATGCGGGAAATCTTTGAAAAAGGTCGCAAATGGTAGATTTCATGACCTTTTTGGCATAATTAGCATTTAACATTAACCATGTGTACACTAATGAGCTTTATATTAATCCTTGAAAATGGTAAATTACCTCTTGATTATTAATATTTCGAGTGTACACGTTGTTGGACGCTTCCGTATCAATCAGAAAAAACAAAAATGATTAAAAAATTCCACAATTTTGATAATTTCCCCCTTTTTGGCTAATTTATGGGCATTATTTCTAGGGTCCCAGTGGTATTTTTTGAAACAAATGTACATGAATCTATTAAAAGCAACCCATGTACTATAATATGATAATCTGACAATAAAATTTTGACAAATTTTCCAAAAATGGGGAAATTAGTTGGCCATGAAAAGGAAAAAAAGGTTTGAGACATCGATACAATGTGTACGAGCTTTTTGCAGTTCGATACACGGACGTTAAACTGTATATTTTATGAAAAATAATGGAAGGAATAATTTTGGCTTATAATATGATAAACTATTGACCACCTTTACCTTTGCTCTTAAAACATATAACATAAAAGAGAAAATAGAGAAATAAAGTAAATTACACATATGATGGTGTACTTGTCAATTATAGCTATTGGGGACGTGTCTTCAATCATAACTCATTTTGTTTGTTTTGTTATATATATTTTATTGACAATTATGTTAGTCACGTATATATAAGGTAATTATTGTGTGTGCGTGATTTTCAATCGGCGATGGTCTATCTTTTATGTTAATAAACTTTATTTATTTATTTATATAAAGAATTGGTTATAGGGTGTGTGTCTTTGATCGAATACCAACGAGCTTACGCTTTTTACGCATCAACAAAGGCTAACAAATATGTTTTTCCCGCGTAAACATATAGTCCCTAACATTGTTTCCAGTTTATTACGTATATTTCTCACATCGAGATAGTTAAATTTTCACATTTTAAAGTTCGAGGTTAACCCGAGAACTTTAATATGTGAAAATTTAACTATCGATAATTTTCACATTTTAAAGTTCGAGGTTTACCCGAGAACTTTAATATGTGAAAATTTAGCTATCGAGATGTGAGTAATTATCGTAATTAACCGGAAAACAATGTTAGAGATTGTTTCTCTAATTCATACTCAATTTATTTAAAGTAAAGCAATCTCCGTAGTCTCCAGTCTGAAGTATGCCGCCATTTTGTTGCTATAATCGTATCTATGTGTATCATTGCGCCGTTCAGTGAAAGGGGTGTTGAATATAATATTTTTGATAAAAATGTCATTATTAATAAATTGAGATATCTTAGTCACAAAAATGCAAAAAACCATTTCGCTAGACAATGATGCAAGTGTTAATTACATCAACCTCCGGTTGCATAATTTCTAGAAACTGACAGGAGACATTTACATGATTGACGAATCAGCAAGTGAGATCAATTTCAAAAAATGTTGTATATTATTTTCATTTAACATTCTCTGGGAAGTATTTATTTCGAGCAAGAATTAGAGAAACTTTAGTTTGTCATTCTTATATAAACCAATCACCGTTTACAAAAAATGCCTCATAGAAGAGAAAGTTCTGCTGTCATCAGGAAAACAAAAACCCCATGGCGGTCAAGATCATGGTGTCGACCGTAAAACGTTTGTAGTGAAAACTTAAAAGTTGTGAGTAACATACCCTTGTATTAGAATCCTAATTGTAAGCATGAAAAAAAAAATAAAAAAAAAACAAGGCTTGTGTAGTGACAGAATATCATCTTTATAATGGAAGCTGAATTTAAAGGTTTAAAGGACTGAACCAGTTTTTATACCCCCGCTCCCCATCGGGGATAGTTTGTTTTTATTTTGAAGAAGCCCTTCGATGAATCCAGCCTCATTTGAGTGGACTGAATTATCAGCTTAAAGAGGTGAACAGTTTGTGTCCATAGGAAATCTGATAGTGTGTTGAAAAATTTCTCCAACATTTAAATCACTTTTTAGATAAAAATCACTTCTAAGATGAAATTAGATAGATTTCATTTGATGTAAATAACTACAATACTCAAAATAATGAAAGACTTGTTAAAATTATCTATAAGAAAAAAACATAGTATTTGGCTCTCATTAAGAAATTCTAAAAGTTGCCAAGTAAATATAAAAATCAAATAATATATTAATTCCAACGATGCTTCCAATTATTATCAAAGGTAAATCATTTTCAAATATACCTTTGAGAAAAGGCACATTTTTAAAACTGCATACCTTGATGATGGTTAAGGCCAAGCACTTTCGAAGGAGAAGATTTTTGAAATTGTTGACGATGGGTGGTGGACGACGGACGCGAAGAGATTGCAAAAGCTAACATGACCTGTCAGGCAAGGTGATCTAAAAATTTCTTGGTTTATGATTAATTTGATCTGAATTAAAGACTCATAAGTTGTTGAAATGGCCATAAAATGACATGTAAAGATAAAAGAACCAAATATTGAAACAAAAGTCTATTAATGGTCCCCTTTGAAAATTGTTGTCTGCTAATTCTCGCCTTATCCAAGATGACCGCCAGCATGCAATATAGTTTACACTGAACCCTATCAAAAAACACAATTGAAGATCTTCTCATTTGCAATTCGTCTGTCCGTTCCAACCAAATTAGTCACAATAGTCTTCGAGTAGTCTCCTTAAAAATTATTAAGGCTAGTCTGTACCTCATCTAAGATGGCCGCTAGTAGGGAACTTAGTTAAACATTTGACCGATCAAACTTGGCCACACAATTTTTTGGGTAGTTTATAATACTCAGACTAATTATAAACCTCTGAAAAATATATCTTATAAAAGTTTTTTTTAAGTATTTGGCTCACAATAAGAAATTTTAAAAATTGGTAAAAACAGGAAAAGAATAATACAATCGAACACCATTAAAAGTGCAAGATCGAGAAATCTCAGACACCCAAGGGCAAGATTTCAATATTTCTCTGACGAGGATTGCCGGGTCAGAGAACCATTGAAATCTTAACCGAGAGTGTCTGAGATTTCTAAATCTTGCATTTTGATCTGTGTTTTCTCACAGTTATAAGAAAATACAAGTTTCAGTACAACAAGACTATAGTTGGCGTCCATCATGTTTAAGCAACTAACTATGACGTCGGTAACGTCAAAATGTATTTCCTCACGTGAAATTCTTATCCCACCCGTCGGTTGAGACAAAGATATCTCAAACGGCTAAATATCGGTACTGGCTTGTCCCAAATGTAAGAATAATATGTTACTGCCCAAGGTGTTCTCAATTATTATAAAAATTAAGCTTTAAAAAAACATTTCAGAAAAAGAAAAATTTTCATATGTTCAAAATTGATAGAAAGTGCAATATACAAATCTATGTTTTTGCTTTTTGTGCCAATAACTTAGGAAACCACAATCTTCATACATCGTCACACATAGCATAATATCTTTTGTTATTGATTTATAAAAATATGTTGTCTTACAATAAAACAACGAAAAGTACCTTAAATATAAAAAAAAATGGACAACAGGAAACACTTACTATTGCTGAAAATTATTATTACATGCCACAATCTGCTAAGGACCTACGCAGGAAAAACTCTAATTAGAGAAAAGACGAACGTAAACAACGATAGGAACTCTGGACAGCCGGACTTGGTACCGGCACTGGCAAAAGCCAGCAGTTAAACCGGTTTATGGGTACCGAACCTCCCTTTCATCTGTCCCGTTTTCCTATAGTTTAATAAACAAACGGATAAAACCCAATACAGGTAAACTACTTAATCCATGACCACAATCTTGAAAGGAGAGAAAATAACAATACGTAATTTTGAAAGATATATAAAGGGCTGCTCTCCGCTACACATCCGGCTAGCTCAAGGAGCTTATTCTGCTGCTAAAACACTGTGGCACTTAGGAAGAAAAATAAAACTCAAAACTTCAGGAAAAGTTTGGTCAAGAATCATCATATATTTCAGTTATCATCCGCAGTATCAGTGCGAGACAAGTATGTGTGTAAAATTGAGGTCACTAGATCTCAAAGCTAATTTAACGGACGTAAGCAGAGTATCGTGTCGATATCCCCTTTTACGCAAAGATTGTAAGTTACGTCCCAGCCTTTCTTGATTTTTTATACGTTTTTTTTTCATTTTTTAAACAACATTTCCGTAGAAATGGGGAATATAAATACCCTTAGTAATTAAAAAACCTCGTCATTCTATTAAATTATTCTTATTGGATCTATAAATGAAGAAATGCTCAGTCTATAATATTACGTGATTAATAAGTGGGAAAATATTTTCCGGTCATTCGGCATAATTTTTGTCCATTGACATATTGGTCAGTTAACTACTCGAAATATTAACTGACTTGATTGCCAACAGACCCTTGAAGAATGTTTAAAATATGGACATCGTTGGCTTATGTTCATTCAACTTCATTAGTTTTTGCTTTTAGCTGTATTTTTATTTATTCATTATATGTTATGGTTTCATTAAGTCTTTCCTAATATCTTAGGTGAGCTGCGCTTAGTAGATGGCAAAAACTCGAACAAAGGCAGATTGGAGATATATCACAATGGACGCTGGGGCACTATTTGTGACGATAGATTTGATACATCTGATGCACTTGTTGCCTGTAAACAACTTAATAGGTATGGGTAAGAGAAATCAGTTTTTTGGGATGAAGAAATTTTTGTTCTGGAGTTGATAAAAGAGAGTAATTTGTGCGTATATATAAACATTTGGAAATATTTTTTGCTCTTATTTAATCATTCCACTAAATAAATTTGAAGAGCATGAAAGATACAACAAAGAAACCTAACAGCAAAGAAACCCTTGCTCGAGAGAATAAGCAGTCGTCATGTCTGTATTTATGAAACCTCAAAAATGCATAAATGAGTAGGATTCAAATCATAGTTTGATAAAACATCTCAACAATCATCATATAAATGAAATAAATTATGCACTGTTTTTAATCGGTCAAATGGCATATGACGATAAAAATTTAAAAACAAAATAAAAAAGAAAAAAAAAATAAAACACGGTCCACTTAGATTTTTGTAATGCATTATTGCCTAAAGGGAAAACGAGTCTCAGTTTTCGGACGTATTCTATATTCTTCGGCTTTACCCATTCAAATAGGACAAAGGGTGACAGTGATTGAAAGAGCATTTTGCCAGTTTAATTAATGTTTGTTGACAATCCCGCACCCATGACCAATGAAGACATGGATGTAGCGTTGCTCGACAATTAGCAAAGAATTCCGCTCAAACCGGTGCTAGGGGCAGTCTTGAAATCACTATGAGGTATGAGCAAAGCTCTCTGTTGAAGGCCTCATGGTGACTTCAAGATGACGAACAACAATAAAAAACTGCTTTTTTTACCATATAATGGTAGAGACTTTGTGTCATGTGCATTTACTCCATATCTTTTCATTCACCGTATAAATTTTTGCATTTGGATCATATTTATTTTATCATAAGTTACATTAGTGTAAATTATACACGTTTCATAATAATTTCGTTATGCTGTACACGTGTTCCAATGAGTAACCTCTCATCAGCAGCATTACAAACAAATATATGAAAAGTATAACTTTTAACGTCAAATTATACTTTCATATATCTTAAGACATATAAGTCTAATGGCTAAATTAAAGAAAACATCAAGAGAGATTCATTTCCCCAAAACATTTTGACGTCTCATATTTCAAAAACTTAAACATCGATTTTTAATATTTTCTCTCATGTGTTCTTTTGGCAAAGTTTTTCAAACAAAATAAAATTTATCTTTCTAAATACAAATTACTCATACTCCCTTAACAGTATGGGGATATTTAAGCAAATGACTGTCTTTAATTAATTGTACTGGATGTCTGTTCCTTCAGACCACATGAATATTCGGTGAAATTATCATTGAATCCCACTGATTCTGGGTTTTCCATTAATTTTCCTTTGTTCAGGTTATGTATAGGACTTTTCATTGCAACCCTTTTCTGTCTTAGATCTTGCCCTGGAGAAAACAGATATAAATATGTTTTTTTATTACAGATAGGGGAGGTCATCTTTTTTACTTGTTTAAATTTCCATTACAATATTTCTTTTTCTTATTTGATGTTAAGTAGTCAAAAAGCTAAATCTATTAATAAAATAGTCATTTTTTTCGTGAAAAACTATCACGGTGTTTTAGCTCAGCTGCATCGATTCTCAACACTCTTCAGCGAAGATCTGGTCGGGCATACCCAAGGCACCTGCTTATTTTCAAACCTACTTGCCCGTTTAAGTATCTTTCCGGATGAGGTATTTCACCCACAAGAAAAGAATTTTCCGCCCCCTAAAATCACCACTTCAAAGTAAAGGTAGTCATGCCAACCGACTTTGCTCTTTTCATCCAATTGTTGCCGATGTTGAGCAGGTACGACTGACTCCTCGGTATCGTGTCACGAGAATATAATTACTCTCTGATCAAGAAAGATAACAATGAGACTCTCGGACCAATTGTACCGAATTGAATACAATGGCTTTATCTCCGTGTCCTGGAAAAGGTCCGCTACCCCTCATTCAAGGATTTCTGCATGGAGGATATTTTCAAGAGGTTGGCCCATTATAAATTGCAATGAATTTTGAGGTGTTTCAATTTACACAATTTCCCATAGAGTGAAAATATTTGCAATTGCAGCCATCTAGGAGTTATGATGGGGCTGTTATACAGATACATGTATAAGAAGTATGTCATGTCATCATGCTATATTATTATATACCTAGTGTAGGAAACTTTTTTCAAAATACAAAGTTTCATTAAAGGTCTTAGAATACTGAGATTTGCGGCTGCGGCAATCTTGGATTTATAATCGAGACTCATATGAGTCGATCATTATACCGTTCCCATAAAAATTGGATAAAACTGTGATCAAAGATCCAAATCTTTAACAGAAACCATGTCATGCCCTAGGAAACTCCAAAAATCAATCAAACCAAATTCTTAAGATGCACATCTGCATTATGTCTTGAAAATCTTTTCTGTGGTTCACGAGGAGCTACCCAATCGTAGATCAATTACAATGTAATGCCGAAGTCCATATCTTGGTATTGGAAACCCCTAGAATCGATCAAATCAAATTTTGAAATAAGAGGTGCTAATTTACATTAGATCACATAGATTATGCTTAAGTTTCATGGAGATCCATTCATTGATTAAAGAGGAGTAGCGGATATGCGATAATTGCATGGCATTCTTGAATTTTTGCTCGGCATAAAAATTGCAAACTTGGTAGAGGACCATCCAATTGTTATTGTTAATTGAAAACCAATCACAAGATTTAAAGGTTTTTGAGAAGACTTTCAGATATTGCGTAAAAACATTATTGACGAATTTTCGATCGACATCAAAATACCGATTTCTTTTTAAATCTCAAAGCTTGTTAAAATCATCTGCTTACTGAAAGTTCATTTGCCAAGATGGTTTAAAGAATAAGTGGTTATTGTGTCTTTTCCTTGGGCCAAAATAAAATGTGCATTGGCGGTAAACTTAAAAAGGTATGTCCATTTTGTTTTCCAAATATTCTCAAATAGTGTCCAAAATTTTCTATTTTGGTCTTTGGTACGAGTACTTATTAGGAATAAAACAAATATATGCGATAATTGTATGTTTTCTGTCATATTAGAATTTGAACATAGCTATAAATGGTCTTTTGTTTTCATTGAAGTAATTTTACAGTTTTTGGAAGATGGACACAAAGAACTAAATTCCCCTTTTTGTTGAGAGTTGCACTTCAAAATGGCAGATAGTTTAGTTTGATTTAGGGCAAGTTATATAACGCACTTAAACAAAACTAACAAAAAATGTCAAAATCTATCATAATCCCATTCAAGTTGCAAGTTCAAGGTTTAATATTTTATCTTATAAAAATGAAAATTCATTTGAAATAGTTTTATTTTAATTGTATATATAACAAATGACCTGTTAAAACAGTTTTTGAGAAGATTCAAATCATTCGCAAAATTCGTATGCTAAACGAAATAAATTCACGGGGAAGGTGGACATACATCTTCCCGATGATTGCAAAATCAAACATGCATATGGATATGCATCAGATTAAAATTTTCACTATGAGCCTCATGCCAAGGAATATTTTTATAAAGTTTGGTTGAAATTGTCCAATGGTTTATCATAAATTGTCTATGAATTATATTTTTGTTTATTTGTTTATTTATTTATTTATTTATTTTTGCAAAACGGACAATAATTTCATGCTCTTGACCGTGAAGAAAATGTTTTTGGGTCGACTGAACTAAAATTGGGTTGTCTTAACTTGAAAAATAGATGACACAAAAATATCACATTATTAGATCATTAACATCAAGTACGGGTATAAGTTACCGTAATCATAATAAATAGCCGAAGCAGTGTCTGCCATTTTTGGATATCGGTAACTGCAGTTACCGATATCACATTTACCCCAGTGATAAGTAAATTGAGAACGACTATTTACAGCTTCAAAAAAAAAAATCATATCGGAATGTGACGAATAACTTTATTAATGATGAAAACTCTACTTTCCTTTTAAAATTATGTTTCACTTGTTGTATTTTATCAGTAATGTGAAACATGCATCCCTTTATAATGCAACTGACGGGAGTGGTACTATATGGATGGACGAGGTAGCTTGCAGTGGCCGTGAATTAAAACTTAAGGACTGTTCCTTTAGTGGATGGGATCGGCATGATTGTAGTCATAACGAAGATGTTGGAATTAGATGCAAATATGCAGTAGAAGGTTGGCTTGTTTAAAACTTAATCAGATATTTGAAGCGTGATATTATACAGTTATGAAATGGCTATCAGGACAATGGCAAGTTTATGGTTGGCCGAGACAAGACAATTTTCCGACAAAGCGGAGTGAAATACAAATGTAGTTGATGCATGTATCTAAATTCATAATCTTACTAATAACTAAATGCCGAAGTTACTGTGAATTTATTTTCTGCATATGCGCATTTCGACAACTTATGTCTCTTCGGTGCAGATAAAATCTAAATGTTTGGAAGACCATAAACTAAAAGATGTTTAAAAACTGATAGAGAACAATTACCCAATCTGATCTAAATGTAAAGCCAAAAATCAGCTAAGGACAGAGCTAAATCAGGGCGACAACCGTAAAACCTCTTTACTCACAATTGCAACAGTGACTAAACATAACCTTGATGTATAAGTTTTTGAGACAGTAATTTGTTCCGTTGACAAAATCGCTGTACAAACTACAGGCATGGCAATAGCGAATGAGTTGTGAAATAAAGACACCTTATGTTGGAATGCTCAAAATACAGGAAGTTCACAATTTGAAAGTCGAAATCATCACGCTTGTCGTAAAGTTGTGTTTTCAGACGTTCAGAGTTGTCAATGTAGAGGTATAGGTCCAGGTAGGAAGCTGATGATGGTGTATAAGTGGTCTGTTAATTTTCGAGTTCATTTGGGTATATAAAATGAAAGATATCCTTAAATTGAGGATTGTTTATAAAAAACATCATCTATAAAACGGAAGCTGTAATTAAAGGACTTGGCTAGCTTATTTTAATTATCTTTTATTTTAACGAGTGGTAAATAATGGAAAATCCCGAAATTGAAAGATGTATAAAAGCTGAAAGAGAACAAATAATCAATATTATCTAAATTGAAAGCCAAAATCAGATAAGGACAGAGCTTTGCATGACAGATATACTCCTTAGGTTTAAACAAAGTAAACAAAGTAAAGCAGCTAAGGACAGATAATTTTAACAACAGAGATACATTTACAAATGTAATATGTTTAAGATATTCTGGTAATACATTTCCAAAATATATTGCTGCGTTTATATGTTTAAGGTGACTTGCGTGTATTTGGTGCAAATGATAGTAAAGAAGGCAGGCTTGAAATATATCACAGTGCATTCTGGAGAAGTATTTGCAGCGTTGAATTTGGAACACGAGATGCGGTGGTTGCATGTAGACAGCTTATAAAAGGGTAGATATTATATGATTTAATAAGTCTACAGTCTCACTCGAGATCATATTTCTGGTGTGGTGGGTCTTTAAGCGTGAAATCTCATTACAATAGTTTCATTTTGGGCAATACTTTATTAGTCATATATATATTCATAACAAAAATTTTATTTCGATGCTTATGTTTAATATGTTCAGTGTATAGCATTAACATAACAAGGCAAAACTTAGACATTTGTTTTCTGTGTCAGTAATGAAAATAAATGAACAGATGATATTTTGTCACTAAACAACCGGCGCTTTGGCAGTTCTCTTAATCCATTTTTTCTAATAGAGCTCGAAGGGTACTACGGACTATTCCACATCTTCCTTATTACTTGACCTTTTCCTTGAAATTGATAACAGATGTAGACTACAGACTAGGCTGTATGACCAACGTGATGACTTCACTTGTTAAGTAGTCAAATGCATCGGCATATGGAATTATATCTCCCAACCCATCAAATCAAAACATTAAGAAATCCATATACCAAAGTATGTGTAAAGGCTGATAGAGAACAAATTATGATCTAAATAGGAAAGCAATAATTACCTAACGACAGTGCTATGGAAGAGAGAGATACTACTGAGTTTTAAACAAAATATTCTAAAATTTAGATATTGCAAGTTTCAAAATAAAATCAGTTTTCGGGAAACCACCGAAGTATTGGCTACTGGGGTTGTGCATACCCCGGGGACTTACGGTTCACCAGCCGAAGCATCGACCCAGTGGTGATAAATAACAAAATACCGAAGTTACTGTTAATTTTGTTTCTGCATATGCGGATTTTGACAATCTATGTCTCTTCAGTGCAGATCAAATTAAAGAAAATGGAAATAAAGAAGGATATGTTACCAATAACTTGAAATCATCAATCTAGAAGTTTAACTGTCGACATCTTGTGGACCGCTATGAGATTTATAGTTTTTATAACGAGAAAGAATTGTATTTCGATGGATATCAACTATAGTATGTAATTTCAGAATATAATAAACGAGCCTTTGGCGAGTTTATAATATTTGAAATTACATAACGAGAGCTGATATCCACCGATATACTATTTCTCTTATAATTTTCATAAATAAATGCAGTGAATGTTTAGTACGGAACTACTGTTTTTGTTTCAAGTAACACCACCACAGAGATTTCACGATGGTCCAATAGAAAGGTCGACAAAATAATTGCACACCACGCGTAATGTTTTATTACTTGGCGCTCGACTAATGAAATTGCTAAAAAAAAACGGTTAAACAAGTTCATATCAAACTCCAGCTGGAAAGTCTCGATCGTTATGTACCACAAATAATAACTGTCCGTGCAAGGAATAGATAATAAGCGTGCATTATAAAAGAAATATGTTTCCAAAATAACAAAAAGTCTTCCTTTTAAAAGCTTCAGATTATTATTTCCTCTTCTTGGTTTGGCTTTCCTACCGAATTTGACATATTCAACCACTCGAGTGTCTAATGAGAAGCATGCGATTCTCACTGTACCGGTGCATCTTATCTCATAGTTTTAAATTTGGTCTGTGTTTCCTTTTTGTTGTTCTGTGCAATACTTATGTGATGTGTTTGTATCTTTGTGTTTCCGATGTTGTCATTGCCTTTGAATTAATATTATGTATTCTGATACCTCACGTAACAAATAAACCAAGGCAAAGAAATGCAAGAGTGTCAGGAACACCGTAAGTGATATTCTCTGTAAGCACCAGAATTAATTGGAAATTGTATGTCACAGTTTTAGCTGATTTGCAGTTTATATATTGAAATTAACCCATTAGTCATAAAAATATTGCTAGTTTGTTATTATTGACCTCCGTTGTCATGGTAACCATAATTGCCGTTTTGGACCATTTTATCTGAAGGAAAATAAATACATTTCATGTTTAATATTCAATGAGGTTAATCTATTATCGACAATCTCCGAAACAGTTTAAACAATCTGCATATTAAAATATGAAGTCAGAACGAGGCTATCATAATTGCACATACTTAATCGTAACATTTTCATATAAAGCTAGGTTAGTTATTCAAAGAAATATAAAAAGAGTAAGTGTCTTAGAAGATCCATGTTAAAGTTGAGTTACCATGGTAACAATGCAAAATCGGTGATTTCTATTAAAACTTTCTAACTATGAAATTACCACACACCTTACCCTAGATATAAATACTGTTTGTCATATACAACTTTGAAGGATCAGTTCAACATGCAATAACCTTGGAAATGATTTCAAGGTCATTCATCTTGTCTTCAAGGTCACTTAAAATATTTTTTATTGATCCTTTCCTAAAGCTCAGTTTTCATTTGACCTTGACATTAAATTCCTTGACGTTGTAATTGTTTCAAGGTTATAATAACTTTGAAAAAATGCCTATTCTAAGATATAATGAATAGTGATTTCACATTACCTGCTACTAACACAAATCTCATAGTTATGCAGTATTCTACAGAAATTGCCATTTTTGACACGTTTCAATGGTAACCAACGTTAACATCGAATTTTTTAACAAACCAATTCTTACCATACCGAGATTTTTTTTACATATTTTGAATGAGCAACCTAGCTCTATTAGGCAATGGTCCTATAAAGTGTATGGAGTCGGTGCCTTTTCTAAAAATTAAGGCTGAAAAGAGACAAAATTGCCATGATTTTGTCGGAAATTTGCAGTGGAAAATAGCCAATGTCTTGAATTTTTTGTTAGTCTCGTTCTGACTTCATATTTATGCAAATGTTTTGAACTGTTTTGAAGATGGTCAATATTGCTCCAAATTAAATTCATACTAAATTATATATGATATGCACTTATCTTCCTTAAAGTATTTGGGTTTGAAAAGTGCCTATTTTCAGGGCTTTTGAAATGGCCAAAATTGACTCAAAGGTTACCATAGCAACGGAGGTAAAAATAATAAATAAGCATCATTTTTGTGAATCTTACATCAAAATCAACCTGCAAAATAAAAATCATCAAAATTTTTGACATGCCGTTTCTCAACCCATATTAAAATTTTTTAGTCCTTAAAGAGAATCCATGTTAATGTATTATTTTTTTTTATTTAATTTATAATCGCTGTCTTAACAGGGCAGTACTAGAAGTATTTAGATTTTATATAACCAATTTCATAAAATAAGTGCAAAGTGATGAACACTAAATAGAACTAATTTTTTTACGATACATACTCATTCAAACGATTAGGATATGGCACTTGTGATCACGGTCTTATGCTTTGAAATAATACAACGTTCATTCCGATGTAAAGAAAACAACGGCAGTTGAATACCGAAGGAACAAGGGAAACGATGACCACACAAATTGAAGTCTAAAGACATTGCAAAAACGGCAAAGAGCAAAACAAAGACAAAACAAGGACTGAGTCAGCAACAATGCATGAAAATAAAGACGACATTTAGAACTAAGGCACTCATAGTGCGAGCTCCCATGAAAACCGGAGAGACATCAAGTGTTCCTGAAGGGTAAGCATGTCCTGCACCGCTAACGACACCCGTCACACTACAAGTGGAGCATATATTGTTTTGAAAGATCTGTTTTGGGAGCGGATTGGCTGATATCATTTTCTGATCCTTAGACAAAATCAGTTAAAATCCATGGAACATGTTACTTCTGTAATCCTCAAACAACACCATGGTAAAATTTTGAATGCTTAGTAATCAAACACTATCAAGGACAAATCTGTAGTACAAACATCACTGACGAAGACAAAGCTAAAATTTTACAGTATGATATACAAGACAACACAAATAACTAAAGCACTGATAGTGTGACATCAGATGCTACAGATGGATAAGCATGTCCTTCTCCGCTAGCGGCACCAATCACACTATCAGTGGGTCCAGGGTTAATTCAAACCGGTTATGTGAAATCTACGAAAACTTGAAATCAAGCTGAAAATGTCCGTTTTCATTTGGGACACAGACACGTCATATCTGTCAAGGATGTCATGGTGTCGGCCATAGAATTTCTGATGGGATGAAAGTAACAAAGGCTGAACAAATCCATGACTAAGCAGCTTTTAGACAATGTTTTTGCTCTATTAGAAATCACTATATAAACTCCACCCTAAGAGTAACGGATCAACTGTGAAACTCCCACTCCTTAGGCTGGATAGGTAGGTATATTGCTGTCCAGAAAGGGAAAGATCACAGAAGTTAAAATCACCACATTTGTCAAATATCTTAGATTTCAAATGTCCATCTTCGTTAATGTATATTAAGAGATCTAAATGCGAAGCTGGAGTAGGTGTATCAGTAGTCTCTTTAATTTCAAGCTCATTGGGATAGATATGGTGTAAATATTCCTTGAATTTTGGATTGGTAAGAAAAAGTACATCGTCTATGTAGCGGAAGCTGAATTAAGGGACTGGGCTAAATGTTTTTCTTCTGTGCTGGCCCTTGTAGAAACTTGGCCTCATACGAGAAAAGAAAGACATCAGCTAAAATTGGCGCGCAGTCATTTCCCATGGGAATCCCTATTGCCTGTTGAAAAATGCAGCCTCAAAATTCGACAAAAATATTATTTATTAAAAATTAAGGATACAAGAAATGACTGTCAGTTCCGAAATTGTATATCTCCGAGTAGTCACTATTTCTCAGCAGTGGTTTTCATATGTATCTGTTTGCCTTTTATTTCAAATAAATTGATAAAATAAATAAGTTCCCATAAATACACAAAATGTATTGAATTTGGTTTTGTGGATGGCTAGTTTGAAAACTGCTGTCTCTGAAGTGTAAGTCAATTCAAACCATTTGGAAGACCAAGAATTTAAAAATGGTATATAATAAAAAATGTAGAAGAGATAGATATGTAATTAGGAAAAATTTAAAAAAGGGTCATTTACATTAAATTACTGTGGATGCATTTTTATACGTGGACATCAATTTTCGTGGTTTTCATAAATATCACCATTTCGTGTGTACTTAAATTCGTGGCTTCGAATTCTATCCATTAAAACTCTATGGAAAATATGCATTTCGTTGGACACTTAATTTCGTGGTTTAAGTGAACCACGAAATCCACGAAAATTGGAACCCCACGAACAATAGTACTTTCACAGTATATAAATATGAAAGAAATAATAATAACTGACAAAGACTTTAAAAATGTGAAAATAGTGATCATCATGTTTGAAATAAAGCGACTGCGACAATAAAAACGTATTTACTTTAGCGCAATGAATATCTGCAGATGCAGTGAAACCGGTATGAGGACCAAAATGTAACGTTTCCGTAAAATCTATGTTTATTGCACTATTTTTTATCATTGAAAAAAATTTTTGTGCATTTTATGCATATATATGTATAAGATCTCGGTATTTACAGAGACGTAAAACTTGCTTCATATTACAACGTCACTGGTGGGAATGGAAATTTATGGATGACCAAGTTAGCATGTAGTGGCAGAGAACAAAGGCTAGATGGCTGTAAGCATGGGGGATGGAATACCAATATCTGTTATCGAGGCCAAGGCTTTGGAATTCGCTGCCATGTGGCCGATGAAGGTTTGACAAGTTTTTTAAAGCTCAAAATCGTGTAATACTAATATTACATCTTTGTTATCGTAATGTGAAGATATTTGGAAAGTATGTCCGAAAAGATACTTTGCATTTCATTTTGTAATGTGTTTTAATTTTTGACTTATACTTTTCCACTAAATTTGATTTCTTGCCTTATCACATTTTCTACAAGTTTGTTGGGGATGCACTGAATTACTATCATATTCACAGGAAACAACATTTTCAATTTATTTATCAAATTCTGAATAATACATCGGCAAACGAATACCAAAGCAAGAAAAGGAAAGGGGAAATTCTAAAATCATGAATCCAACATCACGGCAATTCACAGCAACACGTATTGAGACAGTATGACAAAGACAAAACAAATAAACAAAAATGAACAAGAACGCCACAAAACTAAAGCACTAACAGTGTGAACCCCTATAAAAACTGAGGTATCATCAGGTGCTCCGGAAGGGTAAGCATGATCTGCTCCACGCGCGGCACCCGTCACACTGCCAGTGAACTTTATGAACAACTGAGAATTCTTTTCTGAAAGAAATCAGTTAATGAAATACTATGATACTTATATTATTTGTATCATCTCCTTTTATCTTTGTTTTTATTAAGCCACAATATATAGAAAGATAGAATATGATAGAATCTTCTTTTAATCCTCCAGTGTATTCAAAGGATTTGAATGAAAACAAATTAAAAGTTTAGAATTTATCAAATTATCTTCCAAAACATATTTAACCTTGTCATAAACTTTGAAACTTTAGTACAGTACTTGAATAAACGCCGATTTCTTTACAAAGTATATTCAATGGCGGGAACACTTCTCACTTCTTCTTTACTGGGCGCTAAAAAAGTCCGCGAAAATATTGTAAACGCTGTTTATATAGAGACTTGGGCGGGGAAAATTTAAAATCGAAAACAAGGCGGAAAACGAGCAATCTGAGCGAAAAAAAAAAAAAACCGAATCACTTGGAGGTAAGTTAAATTTAAAAGACTTGTTTTTAAAGTAAGTGACAACCGAACCGTCAATCAAAAGAACGAACAATCCATGGACAATGGCACATTATTCAGACACAAGATTTCTTAAATAAAAAATGGATAATCAAGTTCCGAACACTGCAAGCAACGTCATGGTGCATTCCCTTTTTGTTGACAAGGAAGGTAAGTCACATGATTGAATTTGACCCTAACTTTATGAATATTCATTTTGACGTTGCTAAAAGTGACGTCATATGTGTAAATATGTAGCGTTGAGTAATGTTTGTAGAAATTGCCACATGAGATCTGTCAAATATCGTTGAAACTGAAGAATTTGTTTATTATTTGCCAGACATTTGAAAGTATTCTATCCTTGTGCATTGGAAAGAAATTATTATTTGATTTGAACGACATTATATGAAAAAGAAAGGAAATGGGGTAAATGTCAAGGAGACAACATCCCATATCCAGGTTAAAACAACCAAAAACAAAACATCTAGGGGTGACCATATGGTCTTCAACACAGTGAGGAACCTCACACCATATAGTAAGCCCTAAATGGCCCCGAAAAGGTAAAAAAGTGAATAAATCAATGGAAACAAACCACATCCAATAACCCAAATATCAAGAAACTAAAATTTTATAAGACGACAAGGACAAGCCAATGACCAACATATTCCTGACTTGGGACAGGCGCAAAAATTGCGATGGGGTCAAACTCGTTTTCTTGGATCCAAACCCTCCCCCTATGTGTGGTGAATGGCTAAAAATAAATACACAAAAAGACTCACAGTAAAATTATCAGTGTCAGTAGGGTCATGGAAAAAAAAAAGTATCAGTACGTACAGGAAGCTTGTTGAAAATATAGCTACGGTAGGTTCAAACATTTTTGTGACGAACATGTTTGGAGGTGTAGTTATAATCCGTTTGGGAAGAAAAGTATCAGTACGTGCAGGAAGCTTGTTCGAGAAAAACAATTTAAAACTTGAGCAAATTATTTTAATTTCATATTTTTGAAAATACAGAGTACACCAAGAATTTGTAAAGCATGAACTAGGTATAAGTAACCAAACAATTGTTGACTGGTACAATTACTGCAGGGAGGTTTGTGAGTGCATATTATTAGAAGACTGTTTATTTCGCTGAACTTGATTACTATATATTTAGTGGCCGACTCCGACCTGCCGTTGGTTGTAGGGTTTCCTCACCGTTCATTGAAGATCTTATGGTGGCTTTGAGATGTTATTACTCCCCTTTGGGTCGTTGTCTCTTTGACACATTCCCTGTAACCCTTCTTTTTTCTATTGTTCCAGAACTCAGAATAGTGAAAAAAAAATCAAAATTTAATCTTTAATTTGATTTTCAAAATATCAACTGATTTAGAATTTCTGATTCTAACTTGTAACTCATTCAATAAATTCGGACCAAACTCATAAATTGATTTGTTTTTGTTGCAAGGAACAACATAATATCCTACGGAGGACTAAGATGACCTGAGTGTACGTTATGATACTTGATGAGACAATACATTACATAAATAACAGGTTTCCATAACAACAGACTAATTATACATGTACAATAATATCTTAAAACTGATGTTATCCAGAGTGGTTTATTAAATTATCTTCCAAAAATACATTTGACCTTGTTATACCTTCTTGTCTCCCTCTTTCTGTAATATTAAAACTTACGTATTATTCTCAAGAATTTAAATCATATTTTGATGTACTCTCTCTTAATAATCCTAAATTTAAGGAGTATTTACATCAGATCTATCCCAATGAGCTTGAAATTAAAGAAACAACTGAAACACCTACTTCAGCTCCGTACATTTGTACCTAGATCTGTTATTGTATATTGACGAAGATGGACGTTTGAAGTCTAAGCTGTATGATAAGCGTGATGATTTTAATTTACCAATTGTGAACTTTCCCTTTCTTAGCAGCAATATACCTACCTCTCCAGCCTATGGAGTGTACATTTCACAGTTGATTCGTTACTGTCGAGCGTGTAGTTTGTACAGTGATTTTTTGAACAGAAGCAAAAACACTGTCCCAAAAGCTGCTTAGTCAGGGATTTGTTCAACCTATGTTAATTTCATCCCTTAAGAAATTCTATGGCCGTCACCATAACATCATCGGAAGATATGACGTGTTAGTATCCCAAATGAAATTGGACATTTTCAGCTAGATTCACGTCTTCCCGGATTTGACTACCGACTTTGACATTTTCCTGGATTGACCCACTCACAGTGTGACGGTTGCTGTTAACAGAGCAGGACATGCTTACCCTTCCGGAGCACCTGATGCCACTCTCAGTTTCACTGGAGTTCACACTGTGAGTGCTTTGTTTTGAATGTTGTGGTTTTTGTTTCTGTGCTTTGTGTCTGTCTAGCGTCGTTGTTTTGTGACTGTCTAGCGTCGTCGTTTTGTGTCTGGCGTCATTGTTTTCTGTGTTCCCGTTTTGGCCATGCATTTGGACTTCGATTTTTGTAAATTTCACCCCTGCCGTTGTTTCATATATCGGATAGCATATGAATTTTATCTGCAAAGGATATTACATTTTCTTCTGATTGTTTTCATATGAACGGATTGTCATTGTTCAAAATTTCTATTATTTTTCTGCCTAAATCTTAGTCCATGGGCTGGAATAACCCCCCGTGCACCCCCCCCACTTCCGAACCCCACCCATTTTTTTAAGTCCGTATACATCCCCTCTTCAAAATAAAACATGTTAACACGAGCATAACCTGCACGCACTTGTGGAATTTGGCCCATTTTTAGACCTACCTACCAAAATCTTGGAAAATTTCGTTTTTCGTTCAAGTTTTTCTTTCAGTTGCTTCAAAATGTTAACCAAATGCTTTCCAGTTATAAAAACGGGGTATCAAATGATTGCTTATTGTATGAGCTTTACAAAAATCCCAAGTTTTAACAATTTCTATGCCTAGAACGTTCCATAGCGCAATTAAACGTACCCCTACCCCAATGAAATATTGACGAAAAAAACTGATATTTTCATTGAAATTGCGTAAGTTTGATGGTCTAAAGAACCCGAAGTGCATCTCAATTCCCGATTCTGAAAATTGTTTTTAGCTTTTCAATCTATTTTCTTCAATATAAAAAATGATAAGACGATGTTCACATATTTTAAATGACCAAAATTTTATTTTCAAATAGACCAAATACATGGACCTTTGTATAATTTCGTTTTTGAATAAGTTTTTTCTTTTATTTGCATAATATTATTTTTTAGTGAACAACTATCATTTAAAATAGGTATCAAATGAAAGCTTATTATATTTG
>MJUU01035751.1:64313-75462 GCA_002080025.1 Modiolus philippinarum | reverse complement strand
AAGGTAAGGAAGCTGAGCTCGCTTTTTTGGCAGTGCCATTTTCATATTTTAGGCAAAAACGACTAAGCTTATTGGCATAAATTATCAAAAATGAAAATCGAAGCTCATTCATGTAAAAGTGATCTGCTAGAAAAAAAACTTTAAGTTACAATAACAAAATACTGAGGTTACTGTGAATTTATGTTCTGCATATGTGCATTTCGACAACTTGTGTCTCATCAATGCAGATCAAATCAAAACATTTGGAAATCCATGAACCGAAATATGTGTAAACCAATAGGATCTAAAAACGAAAGCCAAAATCAGATAAGGACAGAGCTATGCAAGAGGGGGATACTCCTTGGGTTTAAACACAATTTTCTTAAATTTATATATCGCAAATTTTTAAGTCCATTGTTTCAAAAAAATAAAATAAAAATAATATGTCACCGATCATCTTTGTTATCAGGGTTTGAAAATCAGGCCAAATTCAGTATTTTTGAACGATATTTACAAGGAATATATAGGCAACTGTGAGAATATGTTTATTGTTTAGCTTTCGTATGAAATAAATATCAGAAAGATTTTTTTTCTTTTTTTGATATTTTAGAGGTATACACTTCAGCTTTATGTTGAGCTTAAAAAATCTATATGTCACCGTTTGATTAAGAGAGATATTTTATATAGTTTACGTAATAGACAATATTTACGGGAAAGGGGAGCTAATTCGCGGGAAAGTGTATAACAATATATTATGACGTCACAATGAAAAGGCCAAAATAAGGATTATTCCGGCTTGCAAATCAAGTGAATTCCGCATCCGACTTGTGTTTCGCAAATGCGCTAATCGAATGCGCCGTGTATAAGTGTCGATCTACCTTATACAAAATTTTCTTAAATTTAGATATCGCAAATTTTTAAATAAAATCGGTTTTCGGGCCAGCACCGAAGTACTGGCTACTGGGTAGGTGAATACCCTCGGGGACTAACAGTCCACCAGCAGTGATATCGGCCCAGTTGTAACAAATAACAAAATACCGAGGTTACTGTGAATTTAGATTCTGCATATGCACATTTCGACAACTTATGTCTCATCAGTGCAGATCAAATCAAAACATTTGGAAATCCATGAAAAAAATATGTGTAAACGCTGATAGGTAAAAATTAACAATAGGATCTAAAAAGGAAAGCCAAAATCAGCTTAGGACAGAGCTAAGCAAGAGGGAGGTAACTGTACATTTGCTGCTGTTGTTGGCACATATTTGAATAACAAAATACCGAAGTTACTTTTAATTTATTTTCTGCATATGCGCATTTCGACAACCTATGTCTCATCAGTGCAGATCAAACCAAAACATTTGGAAGTCCATTGAAATGAAATAATTGGTCTCAAAAAATTGTTATTTTGGCATAAATGGTCGAAAATGAAAATCGAAATACCATGAACAGCCCTCATTTATGCAAATAAAGTGATCTGTAAAAAATCTCCTTTATTTTTAAACTGTTGGAGAATTGCTCTGGACAACTGAGGTACCCAATTAACAGATATGTGATGTAAAAATGACGAAGGTGAACAATTATCGAAGTAACATGCACGTCTATCATTTATGTAAAAGTGATTTGTGAAAAAATTCTTACTTTATAAAACTGTAAGAGATTCTAGACAAATGTTGTACCTGGGTGTAAAAATTACTAAGCTAAAAAAATAGTATTTTTGGAACAAATTTGCAAGGTACCATGCACGTCTCATATTTATAGAAATGAAAGACAGTCATCAAGCATACTGTGAGACTATTCATGCCCGAAGTGACATAAATCACATGTGGATATTTAAAAATTCGAAAGATTTATTAGAAAATCTTAAATCCCGTTCATTTTCTCAAATACATTTAATTTTTCCACACTGCACACCACGCTTCCTCGTGATGAATTAAAATCACGAATCAAAGGTATCATTCATATGGTGGCATATTTCTGCCAACACATAATCATATACATAACTAGTTAATTAAGTAGATATCTAGTTATCTAACTAGATAAATATCTAGTTATTTAACTAGATAAATTATCTAGATATTTAACTAGATAAATATCTAGATAACTACTTATTATCTAGATAAATTATCTAGATAATAAGTAGTTATCTAGATATTTATCTAGTTAAATATCTAGATAATTTATCTAGTTAAATATCTAGTTAAATATCTAGATAATAAGTAGTTATCTAGATATTTATCTAATTAAATATCTAGATAATTTATCTAGTTAAATATCTAGTTAAATATCTAGATAATAAGTAGTTATCTAGATATTTATCTAGTTAAATATCTAGTTAAATATCTAGATAATGAGTAGTTATCTAGTTAAATATCTAGATAACCTCTTAAAATAGAGGTGAATAATAATATAATAATGGCAGTTACAAGCGCTAACATGCATTTTTTCACGTTATGATATTAAAATTAACTAGTTAAATATCTAGTTAAATAACTAGATAACTACTTAATTAACTAGTTAAATATCTAGTTAAATAACTAGATAACCACTTAATTATCTAGTTAAATATCTAGATAATTTATCTAGTTAAATAACTAGATATTTATCTAGTTAGATAACTAGATATCTACTTAATTAACTAGTTATGTATATGATTATGTGTTGGCAGAAATATGCCACCATACATTCAAAAGACCTTTGTCGATTCAAAAAATGTTTCAGGTTATAAATCCACTTTTTTTTCAAAAATGCATAGGTGTTCCGTGGAAAAAATGTGTCGCCTGCACTATATATAATAAAGAATTCCTGTTTTGTTATATAATCACAAAGTCCAAAGATATGGCACATCTGCAATATATATTGAAGCATTCCTGCAAGTTTGGTTGGAAAGTATCAAGTGGTCTAGGAGGAGTTGCGGATAATAGGAGGTATACCCTATGACACAAATAAGGTAAAATGACAAAGTCCAAAGATAGCTAGAAATCTGAAAATATAAAGATAAAAAACAAAATGCATGGTGCACATCTGCAATATATATTGAAGCATTCTTGCAGGTTTGGTAGGACAGTACCAAGCAGTCTAGGAGTAGTTGCGGATAATGGGAGGTATATCCTATATCGACACCAATAAGCTAAAATGACAAAGTCCAAAGATAGCTACAAAATATACAAAAAATCAAAATTAATCAAAAACTTAATGCATGGTGCATATCTGCAATATATACTGGAGCATTCTTGCAAGTCTGGTTGGAAAGTACCAAGCTATCTAGGAGGAGTTGCGGATAATGGGGGTATAACCTATGACTCCAATAAGTGAAAAAAAATGACAAAGTCGAAAGATAGCTTCAAAATCTGGAAAAACATAAATAAAGAAAAACTAAATGCATGGTGCACATCTTCAATATAAACTAAAGCATTCCTGCAAATTTCGTTGGAAAGTACCCAGTGGTTTAGGAGGAGATGCGGATAATGTAAAAATTTTGGAGCCATACAGACAGACGGACAGACAGACAGACGGACAGACGGACGGACGCAAGACGACGGATAGTGATCCCTATGTGTCAATACTACACTAGGTGCAGGAGACACAAAAATCAATTTAAAAGGAAAAGTATGCTACGATGAAAAACAGGTGTGTAGCATGTTCGATTTTCTTATTGATAATATATTTGTCACATTTGGAGGAGCTATTTTTCAACAGAAAAATGATATATCAATGGGCACTAGTTGTACTCCTCTACTGGCAGACTTGTTTTATATTCTTATCTTCGGGTACTCGTAAAAGATCATGAAATAAAAGATGCTAGAGCATTTTCAGTCCAACTTATAAATATATGAGCGATGTTATTTCCATTCATAACGCATTTTTTGCTAAATGGATCCCATCAATATATCCTCCAGAACTAGAGATAAAGGAAACTACAGAAATTACTAAATCTACATCTTTTCTGGACTTACTTCTCGAATTTCGTGATCATCTTAGTACTAAAATTTACGACAAAAGGACGATTTCATTTCAAAATTATCAATTTCCCTAATATGGACAGTAATATTCCAGCTTCTCCTGCTTACGGAGTTTATGATTCACAGTTTATTTGTTACACAAGAGCTAGCACAAATTATACACACTTAGACATAATTATCCTCGTGACTGCCTTATTAATCAATGCTTCAAAAAATTCAGTCTCATACGATCATTAAAAAAAATTCTTCAATAGATATCAGTCCCTTATGGAACAATTTGAAGTTTCGATCCGAACTCTGATTCAGGATTCTTTTTTACTTAATACTGGGATGATCATTTCTCTAAAATAATCTACGACCTATCAGTAGCAATTGCTGTAGAGTTGCTACCGGACGCTACTTCAATAGAAAGGAATATAACCGTTCAACCCACCATTTCTTTTTAAATGCCTTTACCAAGTCAGGACCATAGAGGTCGACAATTTTTCCGGTGATTTCCACCTGCTGTCTTTTTGTATCATGGACTTTGGCTCTGTTTGGTGATTCAGTTATTTCCCTCATTATTTACATGTGATCTATGAAAAAAACTTATTATGTACAAGTAATCGGTGAAAAAGAAAATCCTATTTCCAACAAGAGCTGTCGCCGAATGGCAGCCAGTTACCCTGAATCAATAAGTAAGTGCAAAATTAAGTGTGTGTGGACACAATACAGGTGTGGACACATTACAAGTGTGGACACAATACAAGCATTTACACAGTTGGATGTTTGGTTGCCGAGAAAAGTGACAAAAAAGTTCACCTTGGAAAATGAAAGTAAAAAAATCATAAAGTCATAAAAACAGTAAGTAGTACAGCAATATGGCTGAAAAAGGGAGAGGCAGTATAATAAGAACCCTTCAAAGAAGCTCCATACCAAATATGAAGTAGCTGTCGTGTGCAGTTCCTTAGAAAAATGCGACGAAAAAGTCACAATTTGGAAAACGAAAGTAAAAAAGGCACAAAGTCGGTAAACAGGAAGTGGTAATCCGATATAGCCAAAAAGGGGAGGCGCAGTATAGGACCCCATACTGATGCCCCATTCCAAATATCAAGTGGCTGTCATGTGTAGTTGCTGAGAAAAATGCGACGAAAAAGTCACAATTTTGAAAATAGATGTAAAAAATGCACAAAGTCGGTAAACAGTAACTGGTGATCCGATATGGCCGAAAAGGGGAGGTGCAGTATAGGACCCCATACTGATGCCCCATTCCAAATAGCAAGTGGCTGTCATGTGTAGTTGCTGAGAAAAATGTGACGAAAAAGTCACAATTTTGAAAATAAAAGTAAAAAATGCACAAAGTCGGTAAACAGGAAGTGGTGGTACAATATGGCCGAAAAGGGGAGGCGCAGTATAGGACCCCATCCTGATGCACCATACCAAATATCAAGTGGCTGTCATGTGTAGTTGCTGAGGAAAATGTGATGAAAATATGTGTGACGGACGGACGGACGGAATGACGGACGGACGGATGGACGGACAGAGGTAAAACAGTATACCCCCTCCTTCGGAGCGGGGGTATAAAAATGTGGAAGATTTGCTGCGCAATTTGGTGAACCCTTTTGACAAACGTTTGGTGGAAAAACGACTTAATTCAACAACTGGTATTTTGGCATACCAGTACTTATCAAAACTGAAAATCAGAGTACTATATTCACATCACTGATATATGTAAAAATTACCTGCCAAATAAAAACTGGAGGAGATTTGCCCCGCCTACATTTTTACAATTTCAAAAACCGCATATTTCCGATGGAAAATCATGTAAATAATATGGAGTGTCGTTTAAAAAGTCTTATCTGCAGTAAAAGCACTAGTCTAATTCAATCATAGCTATCAAAGCTTTCAAATTCAAATAGGGGTAATTGATCTAGGAAACTTAAATATATGTCTTCTCTTCATTTAACATTTTGAAAAAAGTAAATAAAGTAAAATTCCAAATATATGAGAAGAAGAGAAAGAAAACCAAGACAAACTTACCTTCACATTTATATGTGTATCTTGGTTACAAGTGAAAAGTTCTGGCAAACACTTAAGAAATGCTGTTATTTGACATAATTGAATTCAGGGGACGAAGTTACATGATGTATATGTAAAGAAAATGTCATATGATAAAAAGAATTATGCACTAAAAATGCAGTTATTTTACTTAAAGGACATATGCTGGTCACTAAGGTATGTGAGACTTCTCATGATGAATGGCACTCGAACAAAATATCTAAAGGAGGTATTCTTCTGAGGTTTCAGTCTCGTTTAAATCTCGTTTATGAATAATTCTTTAATCTTGCCTTATGAGTGATTTTTTTAAATGGATTTATATTATCTAATGACCCTCTCAAACGGTGCCAAAAATATGTACCTACGACAAGTAGTTCTGAAGAAATAAAAAAAAAATAATTTTTGACTAAAATTGACCATAATTCAGAATTTAGCTTATTTGGGGTAGGGGTTAAAAAAATTATTTTTCAAGAAAAGTATGCATCTTATTCATTATTCTTTTCTAAGTTCTTTAAGATATAATTGTCCAAGTATTTAATACAAAAACTAGAGCTGTCGGCAAAGCCAGACTAATACCCCCGCAACTGCATTTGAGTACCAAGGCATGTCATTTTGAAATTTGACCTTCAGCCACATAGTAATTGGAAAGTAAATCTAACAGAAATAAAGCCTGCCAGGACTGAAATTATTCCAATCAGTTAATATCTGGTACATGTACTTCATTTAAAGGGTAATACATTAAATAATATATAATTCGGAGGATACAAACCTGATTTAACCATGCTTTCGGCACAAAATGAGCAAGGATTTACTATCATTAAGGTCAAAGGTCAAAGTCAAGGTCACCGTGACCTAAATTTGGTACGCGACACATTGTCTTCCCATGATGCATCCACACACCAAGTTTGATAATCCTAGGTTCTACGGTACAAAAGTTCTGCTCCGAACACGAAAGGGGACGGACGGACAGACGGACAGACAAGGTGATTCCTATATAACCCCCCCCCAAACTTCGTTTGCAGGGGGTATAATGATGAGTTTTAATTGTTTAGTTGATGGAAAACGTGGTAAATCTTGATTTTTACAGATTTTACGATGTCTTAAATTTGACCAAAAAAGCAATATTTTCTACAAAACTTATATCATCATGGACCTATGTTTTTTTTTATTAGAGATATCTCTTCAGATTTAGGAATTTAACAATCTGGAAACTTTGACAGTAAACTCCATGGTAGAAATCGATATTTTTACCAAAAATGCTCCCTAAAACTGATGAATTTAGCACAAAACCAGCAAAATATGTGTTTTCAAATGATGATAGCCCAAAACAATGCGCACGGACATATGTGTTTCTCTTCAAAAATGATTTAATCAGGGTCTTTGCTTTTTAAAAATATAGGTTTCGGGAAAAACTTGATGCAGGAAATTTGACCCCTCAGGAAAATACATCCTTAAGCCTGGGATGAAATTTTAAAAAAATATTGCCAACATTTAAAAATGCAGTTATTTTACCAACAGGTGAAACGTAAAGGTCACATGCAGTCACTATGATACGCGACAAATCTTCTAATGATAGACTAAAACAAGATGTGTTTGTGAAACACTATGCCCCCGGCAGCACCCATGTCTACCATACAAAATAAATACTAAAATTGCAATCACTAGAAATTAAGGTTAAGTAGACATTTGTACTAAGCTCCATTAGATCTATTCACATATAGAATATCAAGCCTCTTGAAATTGTAATTAACGAGCTAAAAGCAAAATCTAGATTTTGACTTTTGACCTGTGACCTTGACCTTTGACCTGACCTTAATGAAATTTGCATAATGGTGTTAAGCTTTATATGATCAATATACAGGCCAAATATGACGGTCCTATCACATCTGGTTGGAAAAATACCAGCAANTTCAGTCTATTATATAGGTATTACAATAACATCTATGAAAATGAGCTACTTGATGGCCCTTCAGTCTATTATATAGGTATTACAATAACATCATATATAGAATATCAAACTTCCAGCAACTGTAATTAACGAGCTATAGCAATATCTATATTTTGTTTGATAATTCTAGGTGCTACGGTACAAAAGTTCTGCTCCGGGTACGGTTTTACTATCATAAAGGTCAAAGGTCAAAGTCAAGGTCACAGTGATCTAAATTTGGTACGCGACACATTGTCTTCCCATGATGCATCCACACACCAAGTTTGATAATTCTAGTTGCTACGGTCCAACATTCTGCTCCGGACACGGTTTTACTATCATAAAGGTCAAAGTTCAAAGTCAAGGTCACAGTGACCTAAATTTGTTACGCGACACATCGTCTTCCCATGATGCATCAACACACCAAGGTCGATAATCCTAGGTGCTACGATACAAAAGTTCTGCTCCGGACACGGTTTTACTATCATAAAGGTCAAAGGTCAAAGTCAAGATCACCGTGACCTAATTTGGTACGAGACACATCGTCTTCCCATCTTCCCATGATGCATCAACACAAAGTTTGATAATCCTAGGTGCTACGGTACAAAAGTTGTGCTCCGGACACGAAAGGGGACTGACGGACAGACAAACGGACAGACGGACAGACATGGTGATTCCTATATACCCCCCCCCCAAAAAAAACTTCGTTTGCGGGGGTATAATGATGAGTTTTAATTGTTTAGTTGATGGAAAACGTGGTAAATCTTGATTTTTACAGATTTTACGATGTCTTTAATTTGACCAAAAAGCAATATTTTCTACAAAACTTATATCATCATGGACCTATGTTTTTTTTTTTATTAGAGATATCTCTTCAGATTTAGGAATTTAACTATCTGGAAACTTTGACAGAAAACTCCATGGTAGAAATCGATGTTTTTACCAAAAATGCTCCCTAAAACTGATGAATTTAGCACAAAACCACCAAAAATATGTGTTTTCAAATGATGATAGCCCAAAACAATGCGCACGGACATATGGGTTTCTCTTCAAAAATGATTTAATCAGGGTCTTTGCTTTTTAAAGATATAGATTTCGGGAAAAACTTGATGCAGGAAATTTGACCCCTCAGGAGAATACATCCTTAAGCCTGGGATAAAATTAAAAAAAAAATATTGCCAACATTTAAAAATGCAGTTTTTTTACCAACAGGTGAAACGTAAAGGTCACATGAAGTCACTATGATACGCGACAAATCTTCTAATGGTAGACTAAAACAAGATGTGTTTGTGAAACACCATGCCCCCGGCAGCACCCATGTCTACCATACAAAATAAATACTAAAATTGCAATCACTAGAAATTAAGGTTAAGTAGACATTTGTACTAAGCTCCATTAGATCTATTCACATATAGAATATCAAGCCTCTTGAAATTGTAATTAACGAGCTAAAAGCAAAATCTAGATTTTGACTTTTGACCTGTGACCTTGACCTTTGACCTGACCTTAATGAAATTTGCATAATGGTGTTAAGCTTTATATGATCAATATACAGGCCAAATATGAAGGTCCTATCACATCTGGTTGGAAAAATACCAGCAATGTTAAAGTTTTAAAATTTTCACTCAGTGACCTTGACCTTTGCCCTGACCAACATTTTTTTGGTGGATTTGTATTAAGCTTCATTAGATCTATTCATATATAGAATATCAAACTTCCAGCAATTGTAATTAACGAGCTATAGTAAAATCTATATTTTGACCTTTTGACCTCTGAGACCTTGACCTTTGACCTGACCTTAGAGAAAATTGCATAATGGTGTTGAGCTTAACATGATCAATACACATACCAAGTATGAAGGTCCTATCACATCTGGTTTAAAAATTATAGGCAATGTTAAAGTTTTTGTTAAAGTTTTCAATTTTGAAGTCGGTGACCTTGACCTTTGACCTGACCCAATTTTTTTTGGTGGATTTGTATTAAGCTTTATTAGACCTATTCAAATATAGAATATCAAGCCTCTAGCAATTGTAATTAACCAGCTATAGCAAAATCTAGATTTTGACCTTTTGACCTCTGTGACCTTGACCTTTGACCTGACCTTAGTGAATTTGCATAATGGTGTTTAGCTTCACATGTTCAATACACATACTAAATATGAAGGTCCTATCACATCTGGTTTAAAAGTTATGGGCAATGTTAAAGTTTTTGTTAAAGTTTTCAATTTTGAAGTCGGTGACCTTGACCTTTGACCTGACCCAAATTTTTTTGATGTTTATTAGATCTATTCACATATCGAATATCAAGCCTATAGCACTTGTAATTAACGAGCTATAGAGAAATCTATATTTTAACCTTTTGACCTCTGTGACCTTGATCTTTGACCCGATCTTAGAGAAATTTGCATAATGGTGTTCAACTTCACATGATCAATACACATATCAAATATGAAGGTCCTATCTCATCTGGTTTAAAAGTTATGAGCCAGGTTAAAGTTGCGGACAGGCAGACAGACATACAGACAGACAGACAGACAGACAGACAGGACAAAAACAATATGCCCCGATCTAAAGATCCGGGGGCATAAAAATCTTATGTCTATGTCAAAAGATTAAACAGTTATGGTAAAAAAAAATACAAATTTGAAATAAAAAAATGGTTATTTGACCTGAAGGCCAAAGTCACATAAAGGCTATGGTAAGCCACACACCTTCCAAAGATGACACATGCTCATAAAGTGAAAGATTAAATTTTATGGACAACACTCAAAATGCAGTTATTTAATCTAAAAGGTCAAGGTAATATGAAGTCTAAATGGTATAAAACACATCTCATCATGACCTACATGCCAAATATCTTAATTCTAAGTCATTTTATACATTATGTTAACGAGTTGGTTTGTGGTTAAAAGCCATGACTACGGTCCTCGTGCAGGCGAGGATCCAGGGAATTTGAAAAGGGGGGTTGCAATTTGGAAATGAAAGAAAATATCGCCGATCGGAACGAGGCGCGAAATTTTTTTAGGGTATTTCTTAGTAAAACATCAGGATATTCATTAAAAAATACATGTGTGTCTTTGTGTGTCTTGTCCTTTTTCTAGTTAGTTTACTTTATGTCTATAGGAGTCTAGGATGATGTTTATTTCGCTGGACTTGATTGCTCTTTGTTCAGGGGCCGACTCCGACCTGCCTTTGGGTGTGCGGTTTTCTCACCGTTCATTGAAGATCTTATGGTGGCTTTGAGTTGT
>MJUU01035751.1:40216-62138 GCA_002080025.1 Modiolus philippinarum | reverse complement strand
TTGCATACGATTATGTTTTATTGATTACGAATTTTAATGGAAATCTTTGCAACTATTAGGCGTCTTTGAACGTACATAAATTCACGCATTTTATAATATTTCTGCTTTGTTGAATATATTCACTTTTTGAAACCTTTTCATTACATCATCCTTTGTCAGATTTTCCAAGTTCACATACGTTCCCTTGAATCGTTTTGATATGGACGTTAAAATTTCCTTCAATCAGTATTTTAACAGAATTATTCATTTGTGCGGCTCTTCCATCAAACAATTTAATGCTTTGTGCATCGAATATTAGATGATATTTAAAATGTTTAGTGTCCCTTAATGTCATTTGTTGTTCATGTGTAGATCAATCTTTTACTTAATCACTGTTGAAGTCTGTATACGGTCAAATAAATAACAAAATACCGAAGATACTGTCAATTTAGTTTCTGTATTTGCGCATTTCGACAACTTATGTCTCTTCAGTCCGTTCAGCTGATAGAGAACAAATTACCAATAGGATTTAAGCTCAAATCCAAAGTCAGCTATTGACAGAGCTATGCAACAGATAAATAAGAAAATAGAAAAAATATAAGAAAACATCATACATTTTCATTGTACCATATATTTTTAATGAATTTTATAAAATTAAAGAGGTTTTTCAACGATTCAAAGCAAATATATTATTTTTTTTTAATCATACTCTGTTGTATTTTCAGTTGCTTCAGCGACTCAAGAAAAACGTATTGAAGGTGTAGGAAATTTTGCACACTTTATCTTAAGCTATTGAAAAGATTGTTCATATTGCTCCTATTGCTCATTCCATATCCATAATTTAATCGTTACTATCTTTTGTAGTCTTTATAAATTGGACGTCATTGACGCAGGCAGGTCTGTCAATGGCCTTGCTATTTGAAAAAAAAATCCTTGACTAATGACAACAGTATCAAACTAGAGGTACTGTGGTCCACTGGGCCACAAATGAATACCCCTGCATGCCCAATATAATAAGAAGTTTGATCTTTAAAGTCAACTGCGTCATTTAATGTTATTCAAAAAACTTTTGAAATTTAGACNCCCATCTTGACGGTGCCACAGTGGAACTTGTATCACAATATTCTTTCTCTTTAAGTTCATTGATAATATTCCAGTAAGCTTTTGGATTATCATCATGTAAAGACTGAAGTTGTTCAATCAATGAGTTTTTGTAGTCTTTATATTTTAATTTTCTCAATTTCGAGTACTGTTTGTTCATTTTATAAAAGTGTCCTCTAACTATGGGATCTTTTGGATATTTACAAAATATATTTCCATAGTTTATCAGTTTTTTTCTAAAAGACTTTAAATCAGCATCATACCATTTCTTGGATTTTGATGTCTTTTTACAAGACAATTTTCTTTTAAGTGAAATGAAAATTGTCTTGTAAAAAGACATCTACAACATCAAAGAGTATTTTTATTTTAAGCCGGAACAAATTTAACACGGCATACGGTGTTTACAGCTCGAAGCTCATTCGGTTATTCAAGAGCCTGTGTTCGATTCAATGATTTTTTTTATAGAACCCGGTTGTTCACAAATAGGCTACTTAAACAAGGGTATGTTACCCAAAACTTGAAGTCATCCCTCCAGAAGTTTTACCGTCAACATCACCTTCTTGTTGACCGCTATGGGATATCTGTTTCTCGGATGACAACAAATGCTTTACCGTATTTAACTTAACTACCGGATTTGACATGTTCATCACGGCGAGTGTTTTATAAGAAGCACGAAATGCTTACTGATCTCACACATGTTTTTTTTCCAATTTACAAAATGTATAATCATATTTTGCATGAACATATAAAGTCTATAAAATAACATGAATTTAAAAAAAAAGAGTACTTTTGCTTAATATGTGTTTTTTACAACTCTATGTTATTTTTTTTTATTTTAATGTTATTTTTTTAGATTTTAAATCTATCCCTTTGAACAGCTCACATGGCCATGTACCGGTATCTCTTTATTTAATTTTAGGAAAAAAACCTTATGTATTCAATACTCGTAGTTACCTTAAATGACATGTTCAAATACCAATTGTACTCATCTTTAACGCATTAATGTGTCAAATGAAAATATACAGGAGAATCGGACAATATACTAACTAGTTCAAGAGGCTTAGTTGTCTGCATATTGAAGTTTATCATTGTCTGGATGCAGAGGTCTGGATGTATCCGATGGACAATTATTTCGTAATGGGAAATGTAGTCGTCGACGTCTGAGTTTATACCAAATAAAGTAAAACAATCCTTAATTAGCAATTCTGTCAGTTTATTAACGCTGTTGGAGACACCTCTAGGCCTGTACCCGATGTTATAACTGTAGATACACAAATTATCTATGACATAACGTATCCAGTCTAGATGTATGTTACAAAAGCAAAGTTTTGCCATAGATATTTTCGTGAATTTCACAATCGAAATTTCCATTTAAACAAGGATGCATCTTGGTATGCAGTTCAAATTGTTCCTTGCACTCGGGTAATCAAGTACTAATGGTTCAGAGAGTTGCTTCTTAAGGTGAAGTGTACGTAATTCAACGGCTCAAGCGGATTGTGATAGTATTAACGCCTGTCGCTGAAAACGCCATGATTAAAAATATGTTCGGCATCAAAAAAGTCGAGATCCACGTTCGAAGTGAATTATTTTTTTAAGAAAGTATATAATTATCGGTCCAGACAAGTCAGAAAATATCCAAACCGTATGATTTGATCTGTCATAGGTTTTGGAATTATTTGAAATACATCGCCTTTACAATATTTTTCAGTTGATATTTTTTCCTTTAAGCTGAGTTTGGCTTTCTTTTTAGATCCTTTTGATTATTTGTTCTCCATCAGCCTTTGTACACCTTTCAATTTCTGGATTTCTAATGTTTTTTGTTTTTTTTTTTTTTTTTTATNGTTTTATTGATTACGAATTTTAATGGAAATCTTTGCAACTATTAGGCGACTTTGAACGTACATAAATTCACACATTTTATCATATTTCTGCCTTGTTGAATGTATTCAAATTTTGAAACCTTTTCATTACATCATCCTTTGTCAGGTTTTCCAAGTTCTCATACGTTCCCTAGAATCTTTTTGATATGGACGTTAAAATTTCCTTCAATCAGTATTTTTACAGAATTATTCATTTGTGCGGCTCTTCCACCAAACCATTTAATGCTTTGTGTATCGGATATTAGATGATATTTAAAATGTTTGTTGTCCCTTAATGTCATTTGTTTTTCATGTGTAGATCAATCTTTTACTTAATCATTGTTGAAGTCTGTATACGGTCAAATAAATAACAAAATACCGAAGATACTGACAATTTAGTTTCTGTATTTGCGCATTTCGACAACTTATGTCTCTTCAGTGCAGATCAAATCAAAACATTTGGAAATACAAAAACTGAAATATGCGTTCAGCTGAAAGAGAACAAATTACCAGTAGGATTTAAAACTCAAATCCAAAGTCAACTAAGGACAGAGCTATGCAACAGATGAATAAGAAAATAGAAAAAAATATAAGAAAACATCATACATTTTCATTGTACCATATATTTTTAATAAATTTTATAAAATTAAAGAGTTTTTTCAACGAGTCAAAGCAAATACATTATTTTTTTATCATACTCTATTGTTTTTTCAGTTGCTTCAGCGACTCAAACGTATTGAAGGGGTAGGAAATTTTGCACACTCTATCTTAAGCTATTGAAAAGATTATTCATATTGCTCCTATTGCTCATTCCACATCCATAATTTAATCGTTACTATCTTTTGTAGTCTTTATAAATTGGACGTCATTGGAGCAGGCAGGTCTGTCAATGGCCTTGCTATTTGAAAAAAAATCCTTGACTAATGACAACAGTATCAAACAAATCAAAGGAACTGCCCATGGCTTAGTGGGTCAATTCACCATGATCTCTCCTGATGCTCATTATACGTGTTAGAGAATATTATGTAATCATCCAGATAGATGAAAAAATTAAGAAATAATTCATGGGCGCCGGTGGTGTGTTGGAGATTTACATATGGGTGGCTATTATTTTCGTTAATATTTTACCCAGAGCGTAGCGTAGCGGAGCGAGGTGTAAAATAAACGAAAATAATGGACACCCATACGTAAATAGACTACAAACCATCGGCGAACATGAATTATTTCGATTCTAACATGACGTGGACATGATCTGAGCGGACCTATAGTGTACATGGTAATAACAACCATTACTTCAGATTTACTGACGTTTTTGTGCACAAAACATATTGTGACGTCGTCAATTTCAGCGTAAAGACTGTTGTTAAGTCGCTCATTATGTTATTGGAGATTTTCATATGGCTAGTCGTCATGGTTTCCATTGTTTCCATATAAGAATTAGGTCTTTACGTAACTGCTCCATCAGACTTGATAAGTCGTCACTGTAATTTTCACAAATGGTATTCTCGGCTAAATTCATAAAAGTCCAATGGTTGAACTCTAAAGACTGCCTTTGCGTCTTTCCAAAATTGTACCTGGTGATAACCAGTCTTTATATCACAGACGGTGTAGAAGTTATTTCAGCACAAGGCTTCTAGAATTTCTTTACTTCTAGAAAGAGTATAGCAGTTCTTGATTGTTTTTGATATTCAGTAGACTATACACCTCCACAGTTTACCATCTTTCTTGCAGCAAAATACAACATTAGATGACCAGGGCCATTGCTGTAGTTAATCATCTAACATTGAAAGAGAAATGCGTCCGTATCGTTGTCATTTCACCCGACTGCACCTGTGTGACCAATGTATTTGTCAGAAAAAATATCTCTGAATTGTTTAAGGTGGTTCGGTAGTATTCTGCCATTTTGATTTCATGTTTCATGCGTTGATAGGTATTTTTATTAAAGAAATATATAAACATTTTATTTACAACATTTCCCTTAAACACAAATAATGGGCCCATTTCTCTTAGTCTAGCATTCATCTTAGAAGCAAAATTCAGAATAGTATTTGCATTGTAAAATTCTTTGAAAGGAAAATTTAAACAAGGGAGAGAATTTCAAAAATTATTTTACAAAGAAATCAATACGAAAATTTTGATTATGTGAAATAATTACATAATTAGGTCCGTGACGCCCATTTTTCTTCTTGTTTTTAGAAAGTTCAATACAGGGGCTAGCAATATATAGAATTAATCAAAATTCTCATGGATGTAACTTGAATAATTTTTTTTTAAAAGATAATTTTCCTTAACATTTCAACTAAAATAACCCAATTTTCGGTGAAAGATTGTGAACTTGACCCCACATTGTTATTCAATTTTTTGGAAGTTTTATTTTTGAAGTTTAATTTTGCAAACTATTGAAAAATTCTGATGGATTTTGCTTATACCCCGAACCACTTTAAGTAGTTGTAGTCCACGTTTGAGTTTCAAGGGTAGATCACAGGTTTATATCACTGAGTAAAATTTCTGTAGTGTCTCGATCATGCTAAGGCAGCGGCGAAAACAGGCTGCTGCTCAAAATCACAAGATCACAATCGATGAAAATGTATTAATCTTTTTCATGACGTTACTGATATGCACTGGAGCTAGTCTGTTGTCCATGCACTTATGCGCTACAAGTATCGGAACAATGTCCAAAGCTGTCTGTATATTACAATTTTATAGTTGAAGAACGCCAGAGAAAGAGTGATATGGCAATTCTTGGTCAAAGGTTTCCCAAGAGGATGGCACCCGTCCGAGCGCTATCCGTATCGTCTTTCTCTCTGCGCACTTAATTATCTTACCTCTTCCATCCTGTAGTTCCTTTTCAGTGAGTATTAGGCATCTAAACGACATGTACCTCGCTGTGAATATGTCTATTCTTAAGAAAGCTGGAATCAAATTGTTGCTTGACGTTATCCATGGCAGACTGAAAAATATTGGCACCAATCAAACAAGGAACGCTCCTTCAGTTTGTGTTGTCACGTAAAAGCTAATGGCGAGTACCTGGAGTTGAAATATCTTGAAGTTCTAACTAAGCGGTATTGCAGTAAATGTATGACATGTCCTAACTAGAAGCATACTTGATGTTGATGTTTTCCAGTGTGTTGTTCTGTTTGTCTGATAAATACTGGAATGATTCACTGTTATGGTGACTGACTACCCGGATTCAAACTTGCTGGCACTACAATGCCGAAAATGACAGTGCTTAATTCGGACTGCCAAGAAATCCATATCTGCTCGAACACGTAGGCTTGTTGTGAATGGTCTAGTCTAACTCAACAATCAATGGCCATTTGTCTTTAATTCCCAGACCAGAAGCAAATGGTCGATTCCTCATAGAGTAGAAGAGGAGTTAAGAGTTGTAATTAGAGCAGGTTACCAGGTAGTATCCACTGTCGGTGTCATCATCTCATAATGGTCAATGTCCGAGTTTCTTGTTATGGCGTCTCCGACGTTTCTTCCGAGAGTGGTTCGTACTTATCATCTGGGAACTGATTAAGTCGAACTATCTTTTAAGGTTGTCCATTTTGGATATATGGAGAGAAGTAGAAGTAAAAACGCTCTGCTACATTTTCGAATGTTTAATACAATTTGTCTTGTATTTCAAAAACCCAAATGCAAGATAACCATTGGAGCAACCCTGCTCAAATGTAAGCGGTAAAACACATTGAGGCTGACCCCGAGAAAACACAACATTTAATTACACACAAGACCTGCCATCTACAGCTTGATGGTTCAATCATTTGTGAACAGGATGTGCCATAGTCTGAAGACTATAAAGAATTTCGGCATCAACAAGTCGGGTTTTTTTTCAAAACGGTAAATGTCTCTAAATATTAGTAGATCTTTTTGCTATACATATAGGGGATCCCTATCTGGTTTGGTGAGAAAAATGTTGACTTTGACAAACCTATTATTAGATATAAATCTATCGTTTCAGAAGTCTGTGCTTGTTCTAGAAAAGGAAGCGCGTTTTTGAAATATTTTATGTAATTTTTTTTCTGAAAACAGATAATTAAATCGACGTTTCTGGAATATTACTTATATCATCAGGGTTTTGAATTATGGAGTACTAAAGTTTGTTCATTTTAATAAAATGAAAGTACTGTCCTATTTCTAGAGGATGACCGAGTCGTTCTAAAAGGGAAAAAACAAATACGCAAATTTTATCTGTTCTTTACATTGCTTCGTTTTACCATGTATTTGTAGAGACTTTGTCTCATGTACATTTACTCCATATCCCGTCATTGCTTATTCAAGTTTTGATGTTTATTTGAAGTGCTTTCATTTTCATGAACTTCAAAAGTGACCTGTAGATCATAAAGTCAATTAAATAATAATAATAATTGTAACCGAGAAAGTAAATTCCAACCCGTATACCTGTAATTTCAACATATATTTACGAATTATACTTAAAAATGAAAATTTTTATAGTATTTTTTTTAAATAGCTGGTTTTCGTACCAATTTCAGGATTTAGGTCCCCTTTCGAAATTCTGGAACCGCTCCTGAAAACGTCCTGTGGTAAGTATTTGATTATAAAAGTTTTGTATCATGGCAGAACGTCATATTTATATCAAATAGACCTCACTACCTGAAACATATCTATAGTCAGACCCATGTCAATGGTACGGTTTAAATCATCCCGGGTATTTAATAACGGATAATTTATTGTTAATCAATATGTTATTTTACTAAAAGGATCCTTTGATCTGATACAAACGTGGGGGATAAGATTGGGGTTTTCATGAGAAGTTGTTATTTGAGATCACCAGAAAATATTTACTGATAAATATTAATTTAAGTACATAAAAACATTCCATACAGCAAGATTCAATTTATTTTCAGATTTTCGCATAACTACATTTTCCCAACTTTTTATTTGTTTAATGTTTGCTTGTCATCACGGCTCGGCATACAAATTTAAAGAGTCACGAGAATTACGAAAATCACATACTCTGAAGTAAGGTGTTCCGAACTCGCAGAGAACCTTCTCAGATTACCTGATTTCGGAGAATAAAAAGTCCTTAAAAAGTTATAAGGCACGGACCATTTGATTTTCAGGGGGCTGGGATTTTCACGTGAACCGGGAAATTTTAGCCGGTGCTAAATTAATAATGTCATAATCTGTTTGACTAGTGCCGGGCAATAAATCTGCAGTTTTTCTTAATAATATAGTGCAGTCTATATCCGCGAGAGTAAGAAAAGTATTTCCATTACATCGACAAAACTGACATTTGTGTTATTTATTGGTATTTTGTTCTGGTAATGTGGTCAGCAGACTTCGGAAAAATTAAAGTGTAAGAAACGGAAACGTATTGATGCCACATGTAGAAAAAAAATATCTCATACTAGTAATTATGAGACAAACTGGACAAGTGGCTGTATTTTTCTGTTATTTAATATAAATTGAATTTACTACTTGACAATATTATCAAATTATATGTCATACCTGTTATATTTGCCCCTTTGATTCATTGTATGCTCTCGGATGAGTCGTTCCTGAAATCTATTTTCATTACTGGTCTATCCCTCTTTTATACTTCTGACTTCTGTTGTAATTTTTATTTGCACTTTAATATAAGCAATCATACCGTTAATGTGACATTTGGATGGATATGTTGTTCACGGAATTACTGGCTAAAACATTTTTGGAAAATTAGCACAGAATCTGATTTTCAAACGAAATTAAAATGTTTTGAACTAAAAAGACCAATCTTGCACTTTTAAAACAATTAATTAAATGTAAAGCAAATGGTTCTGCAGCATATTTATATTATCAGCAGCTGCCGTGACCCAATAGACGCGTCACTATTTGGATTTACGAATTAAAAACACTTATTTTAGCGGTCATTTTGTTCTATATTTTGTATTTATTTATTACAATAATCTTTATTGCAAAACTACACCCCTTAGGGTCAAAGCAATACAAAAAAAATACAAAACATATATGCAACATACAATGTTGCCGTGTATTCAATAATACTCATATATGTTGATTATTGTCTCTGTATTGTCCATGTATTGTTTTGTTTTGTTTTTATACTGCTCAAATTGGGCACTTTGATTTGTTAATAAAATATTGTCTATTGTCTACAATGAACAATTAGATGGTAGAATGTAATAAGAATGACTCTTTGACTGGCATGGACCCTTTATCAATCCAACAGATTGTTTCAGGAAGGCATATACTTTCGGTTAAAGGGTTGAGTTTGGATTCAGAATGAAATTCATTTTTTTAAATTTGCGAAGTTTTGATGTATAAGTAAAAAAATGTCTTATTTTGATCATTAATTTTACAATTTAAAAGAAAATGGGTTTCATCCTCAATAACTTTACATGCTTTACATAGTCTCTGTTGACAAGGAATATTTTATTACAGTAACTTCGGTAAATTATTTTTTAGTGTAAGATTTTATTCTATAATTATTTTCCTGTTTAGTTGGTTTCTATTAATGATTAAAAAGTCTTCTATAGATGGAGCATTCCAACTACTCTATGTAGGACTTTTAGATGCATTAGTGATGAGCGTTGAAGTCGCCATATACTATATCCAGCGTTATATGTACGTATTTTTAAAACTGTCATGTCTCCTCAGAAGTACTCATTTCTCGAAACCAATTATGTTTCTGTACATGCAAAGAAAACATGAAGCTTAAGTAGTGTGTGAATAAGTGCCATTCAGAATAACTGAACTGATAGGTAAAATATATTTTTCTTTACTTGAAGCGTTTTATCAAACATACATGCACATTATATCAAACATCAACAATTAATAATGTGAAATGTTTGGAATCCTAGATTCCATTGAATGTGTACCGTCCAAGGTGCACTTTAATTACATAACGTCATAACATGATCAATATTTGTTCAATATTTCTATTGTATATCGTGATAGACTTCACATCTATCCCGTTTGGGCCTCTCATCAATTTACACCGAGGTATTTTAAATTGAAGTTATTTTGTGTATTAAAGGAAGTGTACCTGAGTTACATTTTATCCTTAAAATGTCAAAGAAGACAATTCGCCATTGTTAAGACGACAAATTGCATGGTGACAATAATCTTTCCCGTCGTGTTGTATTGCATATGTATGATTGTGTATTCCAAAGAAAAATGTGTATTGATTTTTACATCAAACTAATTATCTTTAAATATTATGGGAAATAGCTGCTGATTGGGAAAAGGTGAGTTGAATGATTTATACATATTGATGTGTGCAATGACAAAGACAGGTTGTATAAGACTTGTTAAATATGCAGATGATTCAGTGAGATGATTTCATATCTGTTATAAAATTAGAAATCAAATTGTCATACAGTAACTATAGATGCGCATGTACACGGCACCAAAACTATCTTTGACATCGTTATTTCTTGCTGAATATATTTCTCAATTATAACGTAGCAGCAACCTCAAAATAAGAACTGGGCTAACAGATTACGTACTATATAGTATGATTTCTGGTAATTCTAGTCTGAATTTGCTTGATTATACCTTGATCTGCCCTCATAAGTTTCAAAACAGTTTTCAGTATTATTTGTTATTGGTTGATGAAAAATCACACAATGCAAGATATGAACTACATTGGACTTTCATTTTCGAAGTTTATATTGTTTCAGTAAAATGAGGGATCAATATATTCTTATTGTTACGACTTTTTCTCGCAAACATAGCAACCCATGGAGTATTCTTTTCACATAAGAATGAGCTCCGATAAAATGAAGATAGCATTTTGAGGTTAACGTTGATGATTGAAAACATCACAAGTATGAGGGGACTAGAAACTTGTAGTGCGAATGGACATGTTGACTGTTATAGATACGAAATGAGTAGTCTTCCACATTGGTATATTCGTCAAAAATCAAAAAAATTACATAAAACGATTCAAATTAAATGAATATTGCGAATTATAAACATGTCTCATAAGGGGTGTGAGTTCCATATTTTCTTAACTTTCTGAGTGAACAGAGACACCTTGCAAGGCAGACGGGCTCTTTTCCAAAAATACAGCTAAACTATTTTATAAAAATTTAAAAAATTTTGAAACTTCACGACTTCAAAACTTTTACACCTTAAACAGTATACACTGTAACAAGAGGCAGACATATATAATGAATATAATAACATATATACAGTTAGATAGATATACAATGGAGTACAAGACGGAATAAATATCATTTACATTCATAATATACAACATATAACTGGATGTTTATAACTTTAAACACATTTATTGCATATCAGTAAAAAATCTGGAATTCTATTGGCCTAAAACCAATCACCGACATTCTCTATCTTGCGGTTTTGGTGCCATCGGCCCAAAAAATCCGATATGGACCGATAGTTGCAGTCAATACCAGATATGGACCGGTAGTTGCAGTCAATACCAGATATTGACCGGTCGGTTAAATTTTGACGTCAATTTAAGATGAATTTAGTTCAACAACGTTAAAAGTGTTCACTGATGATTACAGAAATGAAATACATGTATTTTAACTTAGATATATATTTATGAGAAAAATAATTACATTGATTGCAGTTTGCAGTTTTTTTTCATTTTGCAAATAAATACTAATAAAATAGAAAAAGGGTTACGTTTTTAAACAATCTCAAACGGAAAAATAAAAGATGAATAACAAACAATGTAATTTTTTCGGTTTATTCAATGCAATAAACACAATAGTAACTGATGTATACGGCAATATCGTAAATAGACTGCCCTCGAGTCCATGGTATGGACCAGAGAAATGATGTGCCCGCGCCTTCGGCTTGGGCCATATCATTCCTCTGGTCCATACCATGGCTCTCGGGCAGTCTATGTATTACGATATTGCCGTATTCATCAGTTACTATAATATAAATATTTACGATAGCAAATCAACAATAATATGCGAAAATGGTTTCAATTTCAGCTATTTCAAAAACACAACTAATATATAACTTCAGAATATCAGAAATCCTTAGGGTGTATTGTGGAATTTTGTCTGAATTGATGCTCTTTTAGGGCTACAAAGACCGAGGCTGACAGCTCTACAAGCATATCATCAGTCCTGATCAACACGACGACCTCAGTATATTTTGTATTATGGTGTTTATTGATTATTATTCCATATAGTTATCAAGAACCCTTAGGAAGTATTGCGGTGTTTTGTCTCGATCGATAGTCTTGAAAAGTTGCAAAAGCATGCAGAGGCTAAAGGCATGCTTTGACGGTCTACAAGCCTAGCAGCAATCCAGATCAAATCAACGCCCTCGGTGTCTTTGAATTGACAAGTATTGTTATAATATCTTGTCAGTGGACTTGATTAGGTAGTAAAAGAAGAAATAAAGAGAAGATGTTCAGAATTTTTTAAAGCCAATTTTTAGTATTTTCACATTTTTGAGACACACGATTGAGTAGTTGAAAGGATCTGTTCATGATGAACCATCAGTGCATGACGTTTATAATCCTGTTGTTCTATTTTAGAAAAGCAGATTCTGTCAAAATAATGGGGGAAAATATCATATATTCTTTACTCTAAATAGAATATTTCCAGCCCTATTATACATTATAGCCAAATGAACTATGTGTGTTTCCTATCTCGTATCGGACAATTTACTACAAAACCAATTTGTAAGTCGACCTATTTGGACACTATCCTGATAAGCAAATCTATTAAAATGCTATTTATCACACTTATGTGTGATATGTTTCAGTTTTATTACTTATCCTTGTTTAGAAATCCATTGACATTTACATAACATAACCTAGTACACAATAGAATAATGGCTATTTTATCTAAATGTCTTTCTGTGTCAATATTATGGAAATAAATTCACATCTACCCGAAGCTAAGAGATTTACAAATTTTGTATTATGTATTTACCTGTATCTACCCGTCCTAGCTAACACTTCAAATAAATAACAATTTATGACCATTTAACAATATTTATATATCGTATAAAATTTAAAGGATAAGTTATAAGCAATTCAATTAGATATACGACGTCAGAACACCTCGGTTGGGGACTGGTGTTAAATTAATTTTTGCACTCACGAGGCGTTTGTTTTTTGAAAAGAAATAAATTGTATATTTATATTTATTCAAAAACTGTTCTGTCGAAGGTCTCTTGTCCTTGTGCTGGTGTGAATTTTATTATTAAAAGAGTCGTTATTATTTCTTGTTGATGAGTATGTTTGGCTGAATAGAACTAGATATTCTTGTCAAAACTTGTATAGATCTTATTACCAGGATAAACGATTTTTACGGAAGAAATTTTCTTTAAAATTAAAAAAAAATTAACATTTATTCAAATACTTATGACCCATTCGGGTTGTAGTACATCACATAAGAACACATAAGATAAAAGAATTAATGTTTACAATATAAAGCAGTTATTTGTCTCCTCTCCTCCTCAGTTCTAATGACTATTGCAAAACAAAGAAAAGAAACGGCTGTTTTAATTTGTTCAGAGGTTGACGGATTTATTATAATAGTCAACTTTTTTAACTGATTCAGGGAATTAAAATTTAGCTGAGTTTTCAAATAATATTTTTTGCCTTCTACAAGATTGATTGATTGCACAATTAAAGAAGAAAATTCCCTCAAGTAGTTCTCTCTTTTTTTAGAGAGTTGATTATAATTATATCAACTTTTAATTTACCTGCAGGACAAGTCAGGGCTTTGAGAGTTTTGATTGCCACTGGAAACGGGGAGAAATGGGTAGGGGCAGGAAATTTAGCCTTCTATACGAGTCCCAGTGACTCTACTCTCTTCAGACAATATAGAAGGGGTCTTTATACCGCATGGAGCTTTGCATTTCTCGAAACAGTTCGGCTACAATGGTTCGCGGTCAGGCTTTCTGTATTATGACCTGACTACCCCGCATAAACAGGTCATTCCCCTGGGGACGCACCTGGCAGCTCTGTAGCCGGAGCCCCTAAAAACCGATACAGGTGTGGGGAGTTTCAGTTAATGAAATATTAACTGTAACACAGTTAACATTGGATTAATTCTTACTTCTCAAAACTCCCCAGAATGATGGACTATCGGAAAATGTGTATAACAGCACTTATTTTTAGCATAAACTGTAATCTTGCATGTAATTCAATCTCAACCGAAAATTGAATATTTTACCATAGATTATTCAGCCGGAAATTTGGTTAACTGCATCATTAAGAGAGTCGATTCAAGATTATAATGGTATGATGCTGTTATAGTTTATTTACTCAAAAGTTATTTGCTGCATTTAGCTGTCATTCAGTGCTTATTTTGGTCGTCTTGATTCTCTGATGTATCAAAATCTTTAAAGAAACTTATTATTGCAAAACATATCACTCCTATATGTTTCATAAAAAATATAAGGATTAGATCAAGGAAACGAAAGACCGATTTGTTTCAAAAAATTTTTTTAATGTTTTACATTTGCCCAGAACGTTTTGACAAATTGTCGATTAGTTGCCAAATTCTGTCTTTTATTGAATGTTCTTGTGGCATCTGTTCAATCCACAATGTGGCCATGTTATGTTTTTACTTTAATAAAAATCAACACATCGTTGAAAAAAGATAGAACGCAAAGATAACTCCAAACTATGACTATGCTGAGAGATGTCAGTATAAAACCTTAGAGCAAGAAAGAAGGTAGAATAAAGATAGCACCAAACTAGGACTATGTTAGATGTCAGTATGAAACCTTAGAGCAAGAAAGAAGGTAGAATAAAGATAACACCAAACTAGGACTATGTTGAGAGATGTCGGTATGAAACTGTAGAGTAAGCAAGAATCTTCTACTTCAATAACTGATGATTCTGTTACAGTAACTTTAGATGTGTGCTGCTTAACAAAGAGGTATGGCCACTTTGCCGTGAAATTATTTCATTAACATACCGATTTTAGGAATTCATCAAATCTTCTCCAAACTATTAGATATACTATCATAACAAAATAGATTCAAATATGCATTTTCATACTCGAAGATAAAAAAATTCAACCACTAGAATGGCCATTGGAACGCAATTTTGATAGATTTTCACCATTTTTTAGGTTTTTGTTCAAATTCGTAACATAGCATTTCCAGAACCAAAATACTTTAACTGCCATTTCAAAGGGCAAATGTTAATACACTGGCAACACAAAAATGGTTTGGGTTCTCGGTGCCCTTCTAGTAGTTCCATCTTCCCGAACACTGTAAAATGGCTTAAATTGACACGAAAGGCTGTTTACAACCATTTTAGACTGCCAATATATCAGAAAACATACAAGTGAGACATGCATTATTTTTATTCCTAGGAAGAATACTTTCCAGAGAACACTTAACTAGATTTTCGACAAAATTTGAGCATATTGTGAAAATGCCTAATGTATGAACAAAATGGCCATACTTCGTTTTGAATAGTCGTTCAAGAACAAATTCAAATGTGCTGTACAAACTTCTTGGGAGTCATAACAACTTGATTTATTTCATCAAGTATAACCGGGGGAATTTTCCTCTTGTAGAAAAAACCCGGTTTACCAATGACAGTAGGTTGAATGAGTTCTATCTCATTTAATCATGCTCGTCGACGTTCCAATTCAAAGCAAAAATGAACGCCACACAACACACGACTTGAACAAACTAACACGAAAACTGTACATTTACAAGACTTCAAGGTATAAATTTCTTGGCAGGATTATTAAAAAGCAACTACTCAAAATTTTAGATTATATAAAACCTTAGATAATAAATATGATGAGAAAGCTAATTTCTACATTATTACAATGGTATCTTAGGTCCAGTTTCCGTTAGTCTTTTTTCAAAGGAAAGTATTATGACGTTAATAACTTTTTAATCCTCCACTGATAGGAGCACATTATTTACAAAGGATCAACTAAGTCGCCGATAAAAGACGACACACAAAGACCAGGTCGGTCTGTATTGTATGGTTAACAATACATACAGAGGTATATATAAATAAAAGAAGATCTTGGATCAAGTGGATTAGGATGTTCAGTATTATATATGAAAAGAGGCTCTCGAAGGCAATTAAGAGTTATGATGAAAATTGTGAAGGATTGTAGAATTTAGGCAATTTAGAATAAAATAGAATACACGAGGTACGGAAAATCATCTTTTCATTTCAGTAAAGGTTAAAATGAAATAATTCTAGTGAAACATAAATTTATCCTTACCACAGCTCTGTCTCGATGTAAGGTGATGCAGTTGAGGATCGTTAAATAGTTTTACCATTTTTGGTTCTTGAGCCAATACACGTCTTCAAGTTTATTTGATTTTTTTTCTACAAAACAGTATAATTTCCATTAGTATCAACAAAAGTGTTTGCAGCATACATGAGTCAGCATCGTTGTCTACTATCATAGTACTCCATGAAAATACGTACGTTTTAAAGCCAAAGCTTTTATATATACATACGAAACCAGAGCTTTTCCTAAAAATATGAAACCAAAGCTATCTTTTGAAGAACAAAACAAAAGCTTTCATAAGATTTTTTTTATTCCACGTTTTCATTCATGTACTCAAAAATATTAATAATTTGTGATATGAGAAAGAAAATGTTAGATTATTATTTTTATCTACGAGGTCTATTTATTACATCTTGAAACTAACAGGAAATTGTTATGAATAACCTTTTTCTCAGTTATAGCTTTTGTATTTGGCTAATATGACAAGTATTTCAATGTTAAACTTATCATCAATTTTCTTATCATTTTTTCATAAAAAATGTTTTTCATTATATGTATTGTGTCCTGAGTAGCTAAGCTGAATAAAACCAAAGAGGTTGAAACACACACTATTTTATTGGGGTCATTGTCAAGGATATTTCCACGACCAGTTGACATTAATTTTATTCATCATATCATAACTTAGCAAAATTTGAATTTTATTCAAGCTTGCTGAAGTAAAACTACCTCATGCATTTTTTCTTTTACAAACACAACAGATGTTACATCAAATAGCCATTTGTAGTAAATTTACACTTCGAGTTATTTTTAGTAACATGCAATATCGCGTATAGACTACCAATCTACTTGAACTCTAACCATCAGGAGCCCTCCTAAATGAAACATGAAATGTCACAATATCGTCAAAAGAAAATTTATAATTGTAAAGTGTTTGAACTAAGGTTGTCAAACTTTTACATTGTTGACAAAAGGTTCATATTGGAACTGTCATCTTCTTACAATCTGATATATGCTTATTACTCAGTGAAATTAGATTTGATATAAGGCAAATTTGGTTGTGACCTCAGATAGTTCACCGTCTTTTTAAATTCGGGATTAAGTTTGGATGAAAAATCAGTTTTAATTTAATGAGGAAAAACGAGTTTATATAAACATATAACAATGTACGTAGTAAAATATTTATTAATATGTTTAAGCGAGGAATTAGCATTATTTTTTAAAGGAAAAAAGTGCCGTTGAACCCAAATGACAGGATAATTAAAGAGATAATTTTCTGTAAAGGTAGATACACATCTCCGTGGGCAAACCATAAAATACAAGTTGTTTAATTTATCGCTGACATTGTTCATTTCCACATTTAATTTCTCCAAACTTGTGCAGTGGACACGAATTTATTTCATATACTTAACGGATAAATACTATCGGATAAAGAATGAACCTTGAGAAATATAAAAGAGCAAATTATATGGAAACATGAAACGAGATCTGCTGATAAATAGTTAATCGTTTACAGTTGTGATCAATCAAATTGAGACGTGAAATTTCCCACCATATTGACATGGGAGCGTTTGTACGTCAAGGTTCTATGTTAAACAGTGTTGATTTGACTCTACGAAGGAACTGGTGTTTATTTCTGTTATGTTAACGTGGGGACGGATTTCACAATGAGTATTCATTTTTAATTGTATCGCAGTGTAGCACTCGTTAACAATGAGTGGGATCTTGAAGTATATTTGTCTGTTTAACCAGAGAGATAGATATTCACCACTTTGGAGTGTAAATAATTTCCATTTCAAAAGAGATGGAAAACTCGGGGATGATCACATATGGTGAGTGTTAAATCGAATAGATGATCATACATGGTGAGTTTTCAGTCAAATAGGAAAGATCATATATGGTGAGTCTTAAATCAAATAGGGAATGATCGTTCGGTCAAATAGTGGGTGGTCACATTTGTCGTGTTTGTTTCCTCTGACTTTTTTCATATCATTAAGTTTAAACTTTTAGCAAAACACAACATGCAGTACAGTTTAGTATTTTTTAATGTTTCACAATTATGCACAAAGGGATGTCCGATAAAATCCCCACATGTGGAAAAATATAGATTGACAATTGTTTTTATGAGGACAAAATCTTCCAAAATATAAACATGAAAATTTTTAGAAAATAAAAATACAGGAGGGACTGTATAGGCTTGGTACGACAGCATTGAAGAGCAAAGGGAGGTATGAGAAAAGTTAACTTGGTGTAAATAATGTCAAACTAAAATGTTGCAACCAAATACGGTGTATTCAGCATAATACTGGTATGTCACAATGACAGTTGCTCTTTATCTTGAAGTCATCATTAAGTAAGCAGTCATGAGCATACATACATACATACATACATCAAAAACTCAATTCAGAGAAAATTTCAAAAGACAGGCACAGCAACACAAATGGCCAACAATACATAAACATTTTACTGACCCGGACAGTGGTAATGTTAGATACTGTATGTTTTGGTAATAAAGATGTCGGTACTGACAAGTAACAATAAAATAACCGTAAAAAAACATGATATAAATCAAGTTTACAGGTGTAGTCTTTGTTGTTACATCAAAGTATGTTACAGGTATTTCAATAACACTGACATCCTGTCCAGTTATTCACGTATAATAACTCTCCTGTTGAAAACTGCTCTTTTAAGAGAATCAAGGTCCATTTACTGGAAATGAGAATGATCCTTTGAAAAGAATTTTTAATAGCGAAACCTAGATAAGAATATTTTGTCGCAAAACATTGAAAAACTGACTAATATTAAGAGAACAACAAGTAAACTGAAAAAGAATTTCAACGATTTAAGAGTGTAACTTTTAACACAAAATGTATCAACTTTTAACTGTACCGAGAGGTCTTTATTGATATTAAACCAACTATAAAACAAATTCAAACACTCCGCAAAGTCTTTTAAAGTACACAATGATAATCAACTTTCGTATTAACAGTTAAAAGTTGCCAACTTTGGACAGGCGTTTTTCCCGGGCTAAAAGCGTGTGTGCGATATCTGCCTTACACATACTCCTTTGTCGCTTACAATAAGTTGTCCACAAGGAATGTGAATTCGCATTGCATTGCACTGATCTGTAAAATATCACGAGATAACCAATGCTTGACTGTTATATGTGATATTTTACGTTATATGTTCTTCTGTAATGGATAAATATCGCCTTATACCTTATTTTAATAGACAAGTTGAATGTTTACGTTGCCCTATTCGGCGTTTCAGAAACTACAGCGTTGTGGGTCGGTGATTGTATTTGAAATTTTTTGATGTACGAACCAATGAATTTACGTTATTTACGCCCTTATCCGATCAAAATATTTTCGTGTATGCTCTGCCCAAAATGCTTTAGTTTCTGAAACGGCAAACTGACATATTGATACTTGATGATGTAATAATAGCAAATTTCCTTTTAAATAGTATAATCAGTCCGATGTGTTTTAACCTCATGTTTATCTATTTCGTCTACAACTGAAGAGACATATCATCAGAAGAATTAAAGTATTCTAAAATTTCCATTGTTTTTTTTTTTTATTATTTTTTTATTTCATTGACAGCATATTTATATAGAGAAACTACGGTTATCTTCTCTATATAGATATGAAGAATTACTTCTTAGTAAAAACACGTAATTCAACAGGAAACCACAACCACAAACATCCCATTCAGCTGTTCACCTACGTCTTAAAGCTGCCCTTTAAATTGCACCCTTTTGTGAGGATGAAGCGGAGTTTTGCACCACTATCTATATGTAATAATACACCACTGACATAAGTTGTATTAGATCAAAGATATACGTGACACAAATTATAATTCAAATATGTACAAGGTCTCTTTTTTATTAAAAACATGTAAGCATTATGATAATTACTTGTATCACGATTGTCCTGGTTTGTAATTTTGATAGATGACACAGATAACTATTGGCACATGAGATTAAGTTAAATCACTTGAAATAAGACCAAGCTATCAGACCACATCCGGAATTTCATTGTGTCCATCATCGTCTGTGCCATGGTTTTGAATGTTGTGGTTTTATTTCTGTGATTTGTAGCTGTCTAAGGGACCGACCATTTAACCTGAAAAGGGGGGGCTATGGGTTTTTTAGAAAAAAAATATTCTGAAGCTGATTTTATGTGAAAAAAATATTTTTGCTGCAAAAATGATGAAAAAAAATATTCTGAACGGGGCTTTCTGTCCAAAAAAAATAATGCTTATTTTCAAAAAAAAATATTTTGATTATATTAGTTAAAAAAATAAATATTTTTTTTCGCACGAAGCGCGAAAAAAGTTTTCTGTCCAAAAAAAAAACCCATAACCCCCCTTTTTCAAGTTAAATGGTCGGTCCCTTCTGTGTTCTCGTTCTGACCATGTCTTTGTACTTCGATTTGGGTAAATACCAATCCTTTCCACTTCTGTTGTTTTATCACCTGACGTTTATAATCATTCCAGTTAAATCTTTTATCAAAAAAATGTGCAGATTCTTGGCAGAAAAGTGATAAAAATTGTTATCATACAAGATCTTTATTTTTCATAAAAAATCTACTTTATTATCTACTAAAGGGTTTACTTTCTAAAGAAATTACAAACGAATTTCATCATAGATAAGGCTTGTTACAGAGATAGTTTTTTTAACGAGCAAAAATGCAGATAATTTTGACATGATGTATACTGGTACATATAAGATAAAGCACTTCCCTAATATATCATTGGTAAATTTCGCGAGATAAAGAAGGGCTTTATCCACTACAGATAACATCTACTTAATCTACTTATATTCCCCCTATTTCTAGTATTTAAGTGAAAAGTATAATATTTTGCTCTTTTCTTTCACATTGCTCAGTGCTTAAGAATAAAGAACTCGCACACTTGAGTTCATGCGATATCATTGGGTTGAGTAATTTTTTTTTTTTTTTGCCACATGTATATTTATTTCTTTTGGCACATGTATATTTATTTCTTTTCAGAAAAAAAATCTCTTTGAAATCTTAACAAATGTATTTTCTAATATAATTTAAACCGACACTGATATACATCTGGGACTTATTATATTAGGGGGGCGTAGCCCCCCATAAATACTAAGAAATGTCAAAATTTAATCATCATATTCTGTATACCGTGTTTCTATTTTTCTTTCAACTTCCGTTATGCAGTGTAGGATTAAGCGCGCGTAGCGCGCAACGGAAGGAAGTTGAATCTTCATGGAGCTCATGTAGCAAAATTTAACATAAGTGGAGAATTACGAAATTGTATTTGATACATCTGTAACAAACAGAGTTATAAAATTTTGAAAACAAAGTAATAAAAAGGATTTTTCGTTCTCTCTTTCAAAAGTAACCGATTTCATCGGAAAGGCGCTCGGGCAACGAAATCTCGTTTTTCCATAGCAACCATAGTAATTTCAGCATCATAGACGGCGCGATGTTCACATGTTTACGTGTTCACGCGAACTGTGGTACTTTCATTCCTAGATAATTCAATATTGATAAGCAAATTGCTTAAGTTTTTTTGCAGGAAATAACAAAGATAGATCTTCTGAAAATAACGTTTTTCACGTTTTCATCAGTTCGGATTTCAGATGACAAAATCTCAAGAAATTCCCTCATTCAGGAAGGCAATAAATCCCTATCCTTATCAATTAGTGCATTGGTAAATGACCTACCAGTGCTCAAATATTAATGTATTTCCACAAGTAAAATTTACCTGTGCATTCCTTTTTAAGGCACGGGTCATTTGATTTTCGGGGGGGGGGGG
>MJUU01035751.1:14205-38744 GCA_002080025.1 Modiolus philippinarum | reverse complement strand
TCCGGATTTTGGTCTTGTCCATTGTAAAATTGTATTTGGCGTCTTGATGTTTCCAGTGGTTGTCTAAGCCTATTCCAAATTCCTTGTTGCAGATACTACATGTTCTGTCAGGCTATTTAAAACATCATTATCAACTATTTGTGATGGAGTATTTGTGGACGTTTAACTTACATGTCTTTTTTTAAAAATTATCATAACTTTTTTGAGTGACCTCTTGTGCTTGACCTTATTCAATTCGAACATTCCACGTGTTGTCTGATTGTCATAATTTGAAAACCTCAATTATGTCCCCTCCAGCACTGCTATATGTAAGTGTTAGCATTTTAAGATTTCAGAATCCCTAGCCTTTGTTTGTAATTCATATTTTTAAGTGACGGGATTTGTTTGGTAGCTNAATATATTTTGCCCCATTACACCCAATTTTTTAGTCATCAAAGTCTTCAGTAGGTCATTTGAGGTCAGTTAGCAAAATTTCACTAGATTGTAGATTTTCCTTCCATGTGAAAGAAATCAGTAATGCTTCCATGATATACTAAGGTAAAAGTCCAAGAGAACTTTTCCCGCCAATTTTTCAAATTTAAATATCTTGAAAACAAGGTCCATAACCTATCAATATCTTTCGCTGATTTTATTCCTTCACCAATGCTCTTTTAATTTATGGTATCAATTAAAAATCTTAGATTTATTTGATTTCACCTTACTACATCCTTAAGGAATGAGACATATCATTTATGTAACTATCAAATTATGTAAATATCAAATTATGGGTTTGGACTTAAAGAATTTTTTTTAGTGTTAAAATATGGATAACAGGAAACACCTACAATGGCTGAAATTTATAATTACATGCCACAATTTGCCAAGGAACTACACAGGAAAACCACTTATAAGCCAAACGTAGACAACGATAGGAAGTCGGAACAGCCGGACTTGGTACCAGCACTAGCAAAAGACAGAGGTATAGGGTTAAACGGTTTATGGGTACTATCTGTCCCGTTTCCCTATAGTATAAAAACATACAAATTAAACATTTAAAAAAGCATTAGTTTTCCAGCCGCACCTCTTTTTCTAAACCATTGCAGGTATTGATTTAACATTTCTTGTGAGTATACCTCTTCGAATTTACAGATGATTTCGTCTTGCGAACTTGGTTCTAATCCACTTATTTTGACAGGGTTATGGACCTTCCAAGAATCAGAAAACTTATGTTTTTACTTTTTTGTTGTTGTAATAAGCAAAGCCTTCTTTTAAAGGTTCATCATTGTTGTATATTACTGCTACGCCCCCTCATAGGTCACACCTATTTACATATTAGTCCCAGAATAAACAATGGAAGGCTATGGAGTAAAAGCACATGAAAAGGAGTAAACGCACGTGAGACATCTACAAATACATGATAAAACCAAGCAGTGGAACAACGTTTTAATTGCTGTTCTTCATCTTGAAGTCACCTTTAAGCCTTCAACTACATGTTCAATAAAATCCTCGTTTTTTTTACTTCCAGCGCTTTGCATAACTCGGAGTCCTCACTAAGTCACATTGGAAGCATGGAGACATTGATTTCAGCAGACGATCGATTTATTGTAGAAGACAACCCGGAAGTAATGTTTGGTAAGCCTTGTTTTAAAGTTCGGTTCTCTCAAAAATCAAAATATTTGATAGCGAGAAATAATTGTCAGTGAGTTTAACATTTCCCAGCTTCACGCAAACTTAAATAGTTTTGTCAGTTAGAGAGAATCTGAAAACATGCTTGCCCAAGTTTTGAAGAATTAAACCGCACGTACTTCCAGGGGAGAGCAATGGACCTCTCGTTTAGAAAATAATCAAGTATCGCTCAAAAGTTTCCAGAAGAAATGTTCACGTGGCCAAGTTCATTTGCTAAATTTAAAGATGGTAGCTTGTTCTGTCACTGTACTTATTCGAGCAGTCTTATGTAACCAAAATACTATACTTAGTACTTAGTTTTTATCCGGAAACCAAATTTGAACGAATAAATTAGTAGATGATCTGTTCTGGAGATTTCTATATTGTTAATACGTACCAGCATTCAAATCTTGAACAGAACAAATTTGATTGTTACAAATGTATTTGAGACATTAATCATCTTCGCAAGTCAATGCAATGGTTACAATCCAGCAATCTCAATCATCCATGGCAGATCGAGCCACATTTTTCAAATTATCTCCTTTTGAAATAAGAGTTTCGGAAAGATTTATTGTAAAAATTAAAGATTATTTCTGACAATTAAATGAATCCTTTACACAAATCATGGGATTATTGCAAAATTCAAAAATCAATACACACCATATTTTAAGTTCTATCATGAAGATAATGGATCATTCTGAGTAACGATATATATTTAAAATATGAATTTAAGCATTCTGATAGGATGCAGTTACCATGTTTTAAGACATCAGAAATCTAGGTAGATCTGCCCAGGGTGAAGAGGAGAGGAGCGGATTGAAGCCCTTGCGCGGCTAGCGAAGATGCAAAAGTATTCAAACCAGGCTGATTCTGTGATGGTTAGTCAGTCTGAATCTGTGATAGTACAATACATGTATACAATAACTATATATTCAATGACGATCAAGATAGGCGTTATTAATCTTTATACACATTCTTTGTTTATTGTTATGACATGATTTCAAATGTTCTATATTTGTAGATGTATTGACTATGCAAAGTTTAAGAGACCGGTATAATGAAAAAGATATATTCGAAGTTCATTTAACAGCCCCTTACGTCAACGAGCAAGATTTTGATAACTATGTAAGAGAATTCGTTATAGATGATACAATATCTGAATGTTTCGCCACTCAAGAAGAAACAAATTCAGCATTAGCTTTCTCGGTATGTATTTCTAAGACACAGCCTAGTGAAGTGTAATGTAATTTTAACGATCAAATTCCATGGAGAAATGTTTTCCGTGGTCGATATATCATTCCTCTGATGCTATGAGTAACGTTGATTCTTGGAATTTGAATCAAAAGTATGATCAACGCCCGCGAAGCAACATTTCTTTGCTGAATTTGGATCGGATACCCAGTATTTTTTCATTAACCAACACGAATTGCAATTAAAGTAAATTCTGACACAGTTAATATCAAGTGATTGATTGGTTGGTAATTGCATAACGGCTGCTTAAAAATATGTATTGTGTAGAAAAGCTGAATACACTGATCAAGAAAATCTGCCTTTCTTTTCTGTTGTTTCGTACGATAGATGCTGAAACTTAATTTTGTTAGCTGATAGTTGAGACATGTATGCAGAATACAAATGTTAAGTAAAAAAAAAGCAATATTTTGCACTGTTAAACTCTTTTATTGATATTAAGATTTTAAAAGCTTTGTCTTCGCATCCAAAAATGACCAATGGGATAACAAGCAGCAGACGACATAAGGTTATACAAAAGTAAGGGTGACAAACCCGAACTTATGAAATGCGACATTACCTACAGAATTAATTGTGAAATTCACGAACTAATGAAACATGACTTTCCTCTAAGTTGCACTATCATATTATCTTTAATGACTATAAAGAAACGATATTGATTTATAACTTCTAAAGCCCTTTCCATAATGTGTTGTTATCTTTTCCTGGATTGTAACTCTCCCATCAAGTGGAGGTACGAACACTCTTCCCTTCCGGTTATCACTCTTACGGACAACTTAAACCCTGAATACATTTTAATTCTTACGAAATCAATGCAGTTAGTGTCACACAGTTAACAATGACCTAGTTACATCAGTATTTATCTAAATATGAACAGTGTTATGAACTGGGTTCGGGATGTATGCGACATGAGAGACACAATCAAATGATCAACAATAACCGAAACTGTTTCATTGTTTTTAAATGACGACCCCGAAAAGCGGACCAAACGAGTTTTCGAAAAGGCATATACTTATCTACATGTAAACAATTAACAACGAGGAATAACACACATAAACAATTTTTAAAGTAATTCACTAGTAACGTTTGAAATATTATATTTCCAAAAGGTCAGTTTTGTATTGAATCTCTCTTGAAGCTTGCTCTTCCGTTTGAGCTGCAATATTGCTTTTGTATAAGTCTGTACGGGACATCTACTAAGAACTAAACGTTGTTGTTTTAAATTATAATGTATTTCTTTATAGATATATTAGTTTGGTGTGTATTATTTCAGAAGATGTATAATTCTCCAGTAAAACAGAATCGTTTGAAGAAAAAGCTAATACATAAATCACCACAAGAGGAAATGATACTAAGTGACGATGAATCAAGATCAAGTGATTCTAAAAAGTCCAAGCTGATTGGTCATATTTTTAACAGGAAACAAAAAGGAAAAGAGAATTTAAAACCAATAAAAGATGCCGAGACGGACGAAAATGGGGATATAACAGGGGCGATAATAAATGCTTGTGAACATATTACAAAAACGTATAAACAACCTACTAACTCAGGAAAATCTGATACTGTGATGATTGAAAAATCTCAGAGAAAAGAACAAACAAAATCTCAGGGTCTTACAAATAATGGCAGCATATCTAATAGTGACGTAGGACGGCGTACCAGTTTAGGTGGACGTTCAAGGGACAACAGTGTCTCTAGAAAACTACCTCCAGTTCCCTCAGATGCTACCCGTTCTGACAGCTCTGTATCCAGGCGGAGACACTCGACGGCTTCTTCGACGGGTATTTCAAAAAGAACACCGAAAAAGTCAGAGGCATTACTCGATGAGCTTATGTTGAAATCTGACAATGATCTGGTATATGTTTATTTTAAAAAATTTTACTATCAGCAGGGTCTGTCATTTTAATCCTTCTGGTATACAAATATTATCAGAAATTTGCATCACAAAAATATAATACGTTTCAAATTCAATCGTCATAATTCACATACCCTATTCAGTAATTATTGCTGCTTTTATTGCCATCCAAATGAATCAAATTGTAATTTAACTTTGGAATTCTTGAATAAACTGAAATCAGTGCTTGTATCCATTATAGTTTGCAGTAATAAAATCATAGACTGTAAAAATTATCAGCTAAAATAGATCGATGCTAGTCCAGGATCTACTAATATTTTAAAGTCCAGTCATTTAGGGAACAGTTTGTAAGAATATTCAGTATGAAGATGGTATGTTTTGATAAATTGGTAATGGTAATAATAATAATGATAAATATTTGGGAATTAACTTATTAACTTAGGTATTTGTACATTTGGAAATGAACTAGTTTAATTTAGGTAGTTGTACATTTAATGTAACTGTGTGCTCAGCGTTATGACTGAGGATGAGTGATTGATTAATTGGGGTTTATGTGGTTGTTAGATTGTATGCCAATAGACCCTTTAATCTTAACCACGGAGCTAATAGTTTATTGCGGAAATAAGTTGGTGTTTTATGTGCTGAATGTTCCTTCATAATATTTAATTTTGTTAGAAAAGGATATAGAATATTTGTTCAAACAGAATAAAATATTATAACATTTGTCCCTGACGGTATAAACACATTATGAAGTAATATTATGCCGATGTTTATATTTATTTGTTTCAATGGATCTGTTGTAATGAGGAACAAATATACGTTGACAGATACATGTGTTTCCCGTGAAAATTTGGACGTTACAATCTGTGTATGAATGTTCCAGATATCTGCAAACCAAGAAATTGCACTCGCCGGATCAATTCCCGCCAAAAATTATAGCTCAACAGTTATCGTAATACAAAACTACTCAAGTGTAATGATAAACAGTATTTTTTCATATACGTGTTTCAAAACGAGGAAAGTCGACACTGCGACAAAAAGGATGTTCCTTTCATGTTGCAGAAAAAATGAGCGGTTGAAGGCATTTTTTACCATTTTTTTTTTGTCAGTCTTGTCTACTAAATTTTGCTCAAAATCAAAAAAAAAAAAAAAAAAAAAAAAAAAAACGAAAAAGAGGGTTCCAACATCGAAAACTCCGCATCTGCCAATGAAACTTCTCATCAGCAGCATTAGAATCAATATGTGAATCCATATTCCAAACAATGTCAAAAAGAAAGACTCAAAACCAAAATTTTTATCTGTTAAAACTAACAGCAGTGGAACCACATAACAGTACTGCATACTGTGTGGAGAGTTAGTAGAGGGTGTCCTCTCAAATAAAGGCATAATGTGTGCTCTGCTATTTTAGTATAAAAGTGCCCATTTTCACGTAAATAAATACATCGGCAAATGAATACAAAGGAAGAATGAGGAAAGGGGAAATTCCAAAATCATAAATCCAAAATCACGGCAATTCACAGCAACACGAATTGAGACAGTATGACAAAGGCACAACAAACAAACAACTAGAGGCTCAGAGACTGAGCCTGTATCGCTCACCTGACAAAATGCTTCTATGCCATGCATGACCAAAAAAGATGTATTTTACCAATGAGGTCTAATGTTAAGCTATGTTCTCCACTTGCACAAGTGTTTTTTGTCTGATCCAACTGAAATGAGTAATCTTTGCAAAGGACCTTCAATACATCATTCCAATACATTTTAATTAAATTTGCTTGAATAGTTTCAGAGAAGGTAATGAAAAGTATGGTTTTCACATACCGCGCTACGATGTTCAACCATCTTCTGCACTGGAGGCCATGTTTTTTGTCAGATCGAAATAAAATGAGCAAATTTTGTAAAGTATCTTCCGTACATCATTCCTGTAAAGTTTGGTTGAGCAGTTTCAGAGGAGAAGATTAAAATGTAACTTTTTTCACATGGTTCAAGGTTAAGCCTAAGTTCCGCACTGGCGGCCATGTTTTTTTGTCGGATTGAAATAAAATTCATATTTTTTGTAAAGTACCTTTAGTACATCATTTCTGTAAAGTTTGGTTGAATTTGCTGCAGTCCTTTCAGCGGAGAACATGAAAATGTGATTTTCACATAGGGTCCAAATGTTAAACCTAAGTTCCGCACTGGTGGCCATGTTTTTTATTGGATCGGAAAGAAACAAGCAATCTTTGTAAAGGACCTTTTATACATCAGTCCTGTAAAGTTTGATTGAATTTGCTTAAGTGGTTTAAGAGGAGAAGATGATTTTCCCATAGGGTCCAATGTTAAATCATGTTCCGTGCTGGCGGCCATGTTTTTTGTCGGTTCGTAAGAAAATGAGATATCTTTGTTAAGGACCTTTAGAACATCATTCCTGTTAAGTTTGGTTTAATTAGCTTCAGCAGTTTCAGAGCAGAAGATGAAATTGTGATTATTCCCATAGGGTCCAATGTTAAACCTAAGTTCTGCGCTGGCAGCCATGTTTTTTTTATCAAATCAGAAAGAAATGAGCAGTCTTTGTTAAGGACCTCCTGTAAAGTTTGGTTGAATTTGCTTCAGCCGTTTCAAAGCAGAAGATGAAAATGTGATTTTCCCATAGGGTGCAATGGTAAACCATGTTCTGTGCTGGCAGCCATCTTTTTTGTCGGAACGAAATGAAATGAGCAATCATAGTTGAGGACCATAAGTACATTATTCCTGTAAAGTTTGGCTGAATTTGCTTCAGTGGTTTTAGAGCAGAAGATGAAAATGTGATTTTTCCCAAAGGGTCCAATGTTAAACATACGTTCCGCACTGGCGGCCACGTTTTTTTATCAGATCAGAACGAAATTAGCAATCTTTGTAAAGGATCATTCCTGTAAAGTTTGGTTGAATTTGCTTCAGTAGTTTCAGAGGAGAAGATGAAAATGTGAAAAGTTAACAGACGGACGCACGACGGACGCCAAGTGATGGAAATAGCTCACACTGACCCTTCGGGTCTGGTGAGCTAAAAATGAACAAAAACGCCACAAAACTAAAGCACTATCAGTGTGAACCGCTATAAAAACTGAGGTAAATAAAATGTACAGTTAAAATTGCCGATGAGATATAATCACTGTTATACATGTAAATCTTTGAATTGTTTTTTTTTATATTTGTAACTCCAATTGGGGTAATGACAATATAACCGAACAGTGTGGTCCAAATAATTACTAACTATTCATACGCCCTCTCCGACCAGCATTATGATAATGATGTTTTACCACCATGTACAACAATACAATTCCTTTTGAATCACAGCTTTGGGGGTAAACACCCCTTTAAGACTCGTGAATAAGGCCTTATTCTGGGCGTACTTTGGACTCAAAAGTCATAGCATTTTAGACTTTTACTTCAAATTTCAAAAAATAAAAAAATTTAAAAAATGGACTCTGGACTTCATCTCCAATTTTGGGTGTACTCTGGACTCATGGTGGTAGGGGGTTATAACCTCAGCTTGATGAATTGCTGAAAGCATTGTATTTGGATGCATCAAAAGTGCGATGTCTTTGACATCTTTTACCTATAGAATGGGAGAACGAGTGTTTTTCATTTTCACAAAAATGGTTATTTGTTTGCAAGATATGACTTAAGTCTCTTTTGGCTGGGCCTTTAACTGATTTTACATTTTTTTAACAGGCTGCTGCTTTGCACGACTTACCATACGATGCTTTACGGAAAACTCGAGACAGATTTGGCAATACTGTCCTCCATAGATGTGTTGAAGATGCCAAAGCTACATCTACCAGAACTCTTTCTACAAGATATCCTCAGATGTGCTCAGAACTAAACAATGATCGCCTATCAGCACTGGAATACTCCGTGAAAGTAAGTACAACTGTAGCATTTTGTCTCTCACCACACAAGAAATTTTGAACTAAATTGTTACAAATGTTCAAAGGACCAACTTTGTGTGCAGTATAGATCTCAATAACTGTCATTGTGGACAGTAACGGCAATGGGGTTGATACGAAATTTTTCATACTTTAAGATTTTGAACCACTAACAGAGTTGACCATATATACGTTAGTTGTAAAACTCTGCATTAATACTGTAACATGGAAAACATTAAAATAAAACAGTGAACAATATATTAATAAAGCAAAGGCTTGTCACCCTAAAATAGTGTTTCGTATTTTAAATACATCGTATTATATCCTACCGTATACACTGTCTCTGATGCCTGCATACAACTAATTGAAATAAAATCTTTACAATACTTACACCATGAATGGCCAAATGAATTTATAAGCTTCCGAAGGTTTTGGTATGGTTTTTTAGTGTTGTTTAGCTTAAGTGTGAAATGTTGTTCCTCAACATTTTGTATAAATTCTGGTAAATACTGGATGCTGTAACAGAATAAAATTGGCAACATGATGTGCAGGACAGAGTTTTGTGAGAAACAAGTAGGCCGTTATGCACACTTAGTGCAAATTATTTTAATATATACTACTGTATGCAGCAGATGCAAATCATAAGTTTCAGAATTCATTGGTGGTGAGTTACACTCATCCATTTTTACCATTGAATTTTCTAAGAGTTTACTATTTACAAGGAAATGTGCTTTATCGTTTTAAAGGTTTTGATGGTATATTTCTATTTTTCATACAGTTATATATAAATCAATCGATGTCCCCTTGTCTGTATGAGTGAGTGTTACTAACAAAATCAAGATATTATTGAGTAAGTTTCTTTTGCATTTCAGCTCGGAAAAGGCGAGTGTATGCTGATTTTGCTAGAAAAATCCAGATCAGATGGAGTATTAGAATCTCTAACTGTGCCCCGGTTATTAAATATGGCGGCTGAATATGACCAGGTAACGTGGACTACTTTTAGTGCTTAAGTTGATGTAAGTTGCCTAATTGTTTTCCTTTGTGAATTACGAAATTAAAGTAGCATACTAGTTTTTTCTAACTAAAATACCTTCCAGAAACAACAGAAATATCTACATAGCATCATGGATAATCTTTTTGAAGGCTAATATTTACAAAAACTGTATAATTAATGAAATTCATATCATGAACACTTCGTTTCTTTTTATGGAAATTAGAATTCAGGAAACGTCATTCAATTATTAAATAAAATTCAAAACGCATTTTTTACATCTAAGAAGTTAAATCAACTAAATGTTTTTCTTGGTGTTGTCAAACTTATATCTTTTGAATTTTAATTATACCTCAACTGCAAACAAAGTTTGGGGTATATAAAGCAATCACCCTGTCCGTCCATGTACCTTGCCAGAGCATGTTCTCCTAAACGGTTGCTTGGATTTTGATGAAATTTTACACAGACGTAGTACACCATCTGAAAATGTGCATAAAGTAATATGGTTGCTGTCCGAAATTTTGAAGGAAATATAATTTATGTTTGAATATTTTATGGAAAAAGGGGGTATATCATTGTGCCCATTCCTGTTTTGTGGCCACACACACTTAAATATACACTTGCCATATTGATACAGGTATCACTCAGAGGGGGTATAGCTGGCTGCCATTCGGCGACAGCTCTAGTTTAATTTGATCTATATTTATCAATTCTTTAAAGTATCTTTCCATTTTTTAGCCGGAATGTCTAGAAGCCTTACTAAATTTATTGCCGAAAGGAGATAATATACCATTAGAACTACCTCCAGATAGCTTGGGTAATACGGCTGGACACGAATCTGCCATCAAGGGGCATTTAAGATGCTTTAAGGTAAGTAAAGGCTTTATAAAACAATGCTTTACTGAGATTTAAAAGCAAGCATCTCTTATAAAATCGACCCTGAAGAGAATACTCTCACTTATTTTTTAAACGTCCTATCAAGGATTACCACTTATTTAGGTGCTAATTTTACTTTACGAAAGGATATGGAGTAAATGAACATGAGACCATAACACATATGTTAACTCCAACTGCAATAATTTTAATGAGCTGTATCGCCATTTCGGAAATTAATTCCTCATCAGTCTGTATTTCATATATCTCTGACAAGTAAATACGAAATAAGTTAATTATTCTACAAAAAGTGTGAAATCAATATAAAATAATCGAAGCCTACACCTTTCACTTCGTTTCCAGAACAATAAAGTCATATTTAGTAGCTTATATCAATTTATACATTTATGAAATCAATATAATTTTACTTACATATGTAATTATACTTTATGCAGATTCTTCTTGAAAACGGGTATGACGTTTGGTCCAAAAATTCTGAAGGACTTTGTCCTGTACAGCTTGCCATACATAACCATCATACTGAGATCTATGGATTCATGCTGCTTTATGAAAGTTCCCGATGTCTAGCTAAAGAAGCCGTTGATCACTTCAACAAAGCCACAAGGTAAGTTTAAGGATGTTCGCTTGTCATGTTTATGTATATCTGTCAGATTTTCGTACTTCTCTGGTTTTATCCATTTAAAAGCTTAAGAATTTTTTGTCCAATGACCCCTAATTTTTTTTCCATAATTTCATTTTATACGTCTTTCTGACCATTCTGACAAAATTTTATTCAGTTCGTGTTATTTTTCACATTCATAATGGGATAAACATTGCTCATGTTAATCCTATGAAAAATGCAGAGGAGTTCGGTTTCCCGCCATTTTTTGAAACACTTGAATCTCAAAAATTGCACCGGTAACCTATTGATTTTTTTGGCTTAAATTACTTCTTTGTTGATTTTCTAACAAAAAATCACATTTAATTGAAATCCTTGTTATTTTTAAATTGACCAGCGAACATCCTTAATTTAACCTGGCAGTAGCCTGCGTCTTTGTCTACAAAAGTAAAATATTTGAATTAAATTTCAACTTCGAGGGTATAAAAGTCAAACTTTTCATATTACAATGATATACAGCTGCATAGAGATTGGGGAAAGTCTTCAAAATGACCTCAAGTCATTACCATTTTAACAGGAAGCATTTAATAATTTTATCGTAAATTCCACTTAATACCTGACCAGTTTTTCTATTATTTTGATGGCTTGAAGAAAAAGCAATATAATCTGCATGAGGTGGGATTTCTGAGAGAAACAAAAACAAGAACGATTACGCTTAATAAGTAAGCAATTAAAGATATGTCTATATAATATATATACACACCGTTCTTTCACGTTAACTATCTAAAATGACATATTTTTAGCTTCAGTGCCATTTACGATGTAAACTCCCTTAGTGAAAAATAGATATAATTATTTTCAATTAGTATTTATGAGTTTTATTCAAAAATATATTGACGTTACGTACGGTGATGGTGAACATTTTTGTAACGTCAAAAACGAGGTAAATCGTTGTGAAATGTTGATTAACGTCCGAATAATGTTATACGTCGATGTTTACTCCGGCATACTGCATTTTATTATTTTTCCAACCCGATAGGACATGAAGAAATAAAAAGAGCATTTTCATTTTATTGTATAACTCAGATCATTTGTTTTTGTTTGTATTGTACAAATCCTTTTCAAGTATTGCAGTCAAATAACACAATACCGAAGTTGTTCATCTTTATTTGTGTGTGTGTCTTCATTTTTCTCTTCTGTGTCGTACTCATGTTGTGTCTCTGTTTCTTTGTTTTTCTAATGTTGCCATTGTCCTTAGATTATTCGTTTAAGATTGACGGTTCGGCTCTCACTTACCTTACTGTTAATTTAGTTTCTGATGATTGATAAAGTCCAGTACCTGAGTTGACTGAAAAAGCTTGATTAGTGAATAAAAGGATATGTTCATCATCTTGAAGTCACCATGCGGCCTTCAACAATGAGCTTTGCTCATTCCTCATAGCAAGTTCAAGACGGCCCCCTAGCATCGGTTTGACCGGAATTTTTTGCTAATTGCCGAACAATGCTAAATCCATGTCTTTTCTGGTCATGGATGCGGGATTGTCAATAAACATTTATAGAACTGATAAAGTGCTCTTACAACCACTGTCATACGTTGCTCGACAAAAGCACCAGTGTCTTAAGCTACTGGACGATTACGACAAACACAGGGCACTCATCAAGTCCTTGATGCACTGTATATGTTTATATAAACGTTCAAACCATTCACCGTCACCGAAACAAAAACAATTGCGCTTCTGTTGTTGTTGTGTATCTTTGGGTATTATTAAGCCTTCAATAAAGAATTATTTAGTTATACGTAAGTTGTGACATTGCGTTGGCATTTGTAGGTCACTTCTCAAGTTTTTAAAACCTTCGTTGACTTACAGAATTATCTTATTTTATCCACCATTATGCATTAATAAATTTAACACATTGAACCTCACTTTTCTTTTCTAAATCTTTAAAAGACTTTGACAAAATTTCATGATGTTTTTTTCATTGCATTTAACATTCACAGGGTTAATTGCTTCAATGCAAAGTGAATGAAAAGTTTAGAGGACTTAGTTTTCCGGCAAAAATTTCAGGCGCTAATGGGAACACTTTTTTTGCTTAAAATGATATACAATAGATGTTCTAAGAAATTGAAATGTTAATTTTAAAACCTTGATAGTATTAACTTGAAGAATGACCATCCTTAATAGCATATATGTTATAGGCCTTTTCGAAAAATCATTTAATCCGCTCTTCATTTCCGGCATTAAAATACAATGAAACAGTTCCGGTTATGAACCCAAGACGGCAAGTGTTGTTTATCCTGAATACAGTTCATTAAACTATTCATATTTAGATTACCATTTCATTGTTTACTGTAACACTGCACCAATTTTGTTAGAATTAAAATATATTCAGGGTTTAAGTTGTGTATTGCTAAAGCAACCGTTCGAGTGATAACCGGAAGCGAAGAGTGTTTGTATCTCTAGTAGATAAAGGAGTTCCAACCCAGGAAAAGATAACAACACTTTATGGAAAAGGCTGTATAAATTGCTTTTCATGTCTCTGTGATTGTTAAGGTATGTCTTATTTCTATTTCAGGCTTCAAAATTCAATGATTTCCAGTTATGATGCATTTTTAAGAGTAAGTGTTTAGTACAAGTTTCAGCATCGAATTCAGTTTAAGTCATCTACATGTGCTAAGTATTTTATAAATACTTTTAGTTGTAGTACAACTATAAAAAATATTTTCCAAATCCGAAAATTGCATTTCTCTCTTAATGTGATGGTTAAAACTCTGTTACGATACTTTAATAAATTTTTATGACTTCGTTTTGTCCGATCAACAGACAAAACTTTTGGTATTCTTTCAATAGACCCTTTCGCGATAACTGCGGTCCTGATTTTTGCACATGCGCCCATATGTCTTTGAGTGGGTAAAATGCAACGTCATAATATATGTGACGTCTTGATAAATTGTCCTACGACGTCATTTTTTTAAACTGTTTTTATTTTCCACTTAAAATCGTAGGAAAGCAGTTATCGTGAAAGATTCTATTGTTGCACTTCTCATTTGTTTGAAGTAGATCAATTTTGGTGATCTTGTTTGATATATATAAATACTATTAGTAATTTGTTTTGCGAGTATGGAATTCTCTGCTTTTATTGCATCAAGTGCGATAGCACGAGATGCAATACGAGCTGAGAAATCCAACCGAGCAAAACAAATTACGAATATTGTTTTTATCGCTAATTCCGTTATTGATAAATACCAGGTTATGTTTCTTTTTACATTTCTCTATTGGGTTTATTTTTGTCACAAAACGTCTCGCGACGTTATGTAAATGTTTACAACTTTTTACACTCATTTTTCAATTTTTCAGTCAATCAGTATCATGTACATCAAGTTCTAACTAGAAAAAATGTTCAATAATTTTATATTCTAAATACAGATCGAATCTCAGTTGTCCCGCTACCAAGAACAATTAAATGAAGCAATGAGATCTACATTAGAGAGTCAGGAAAATATTCTTGTTACTTTGGACTGTATTTATGACCAATTATCATCAGTTGTAGAATCTCTAGAAGACGGATCAGAACTCAGGTTTGTAAATAATTCAACAACTGTAATTTTAATGGCTTTCCTTTGACTTATGTCTCTTCAGCGGAGATCAAATCAACAGTCTTGGAGGACCATAAACCACAGATGTATTAAAGCTGATGGATAACAAATAATTAATACCATCTGAATTTATAGTCAAAATCAGTTAAGGATAGAGCTTTGCACGAAGAAATACTATTAAGTTTTCAAAAACAAATTTCAAATAATTTAGAAATTGCAAGTTTTGAAGAATAAAAAATCAGGTTTCGGGCCAGCACTGAATTATTCTGGGTTATTGAATATCAACGGGATTTAACCATCCGTCAACAGCTAGGCATCAACTCGATGATGATGAAGAAGTTAATACCGAAGCTTCTGTAAATTCAGTTTCAGGTGGCCGTTTCGAATAAAACATCATTTTCAGTAATTAACAGTAACTTCGGTATTTTGTTATTTCCTATAATGAAAGAGAATTAGAAACCTTTACGTGTGATGAGGTGCGAATAAGAAGTTAGAATATACATGCAAAAACAACAAATGAAGGGATATGGAGTAAATGTACATGGGACAAAATCCCTATAAATACATGGTAAAATTAAGCAAAGAACAACGCTTTCATTGTTGTTCTCCATCTGTAAGTCACCATGAGGCCTTAAAAAACTCTTTAATATTTCCTTCTCCAAACTAGAGAAAAGACTCTAACACTTAAGCACAAGATGTTTAAAAGGACAAGCAAAAACTAAAGCATCAGGCTTGGTTTCCCGTTATACATAGCGTTTAGTTAAGTGTATTTTTTAAAGTATTTTAAGTTGATATATTTAAAAGGTACCATCTGATATTGAAATTAACAAAGAGACAATTGGACAATTGATTTCAACCCATTTAACTAATTTTGGAATACATGTTTAAGAATGATACACATGTTTTTTGCAGTCATGGACTGTGCCCTCATTTATCTCTTATCGCTATCAGTTTTATGAATGTAGTGAAAAGTATACTTAGTCTAATACCTCCAAAACTTTGTATTTTATTGACAGAAGACTGTAATTGCATGATAAATTATGTCTTCATGTTATTCTTCTAGTTGCCACATGGAAAATATCAAAGGTGAATCAGAGAGATTGCAAGATTTATTTGACTTTTCTGTCATTGCCAACGCAAATTGCTTGCTTTCGAAACTTCTGACGGACTTCAGAGAGGTGTTAAAAGATGCAGATGGAAAAGATGATAAAAACGGGGATGTTGGTATTCAGCCTTATAACAATTTTCGGTAGGTGTTTTTGTAAGTCATGTGATATTTATTTATTAATATATGGCCTTTTCCATATCAGTACGGTTATCATCCCGAGACCCAACCCCTTGCGCTGATATGGGTCGAGGGATAATAACCTTGCCGATATGGAAAAGGCCATGTCTAAATCTGTTTATTATATACTTCCAACTAGGGTTTATCATCATATCCGGGTTGTTATGGCCTTTTCAGAACGACGCAGTCTAATATGGCCATAAAGTTGATATGGACTGTTGACTTCCGGCTTTATTAGATATGCAAAACAAAACATATTTTTTTCTAAGTAAGTAATAAATACTATTAAATATAACAGCCATGAATAATAAGATTTTTATTTTTTTTAATTTTATTGTATATTTTTTAAACAAGTGGCAATCCACAAATTTATATATATCACGAAATGTCTTTTTTCTCTACCCACGAAAATTTGTAACCACGAAATTAAATGAATTCACGGTAGTTCTCTACATAAATAACAAATATATACACAGATGACATTTAAAAAAAAATAGGCATTATTTTGATACATGTATTATGCTAAGTAATTTATATTAAATTCCATGTTAACTTTACGATATCAATAAATTGGGTTTTAATCAAGAGCTGTATAAATCAAAGTACGAATTTATTGTATTTTTCGAATAAATTGTAAAAACAAACTTCACTGCTGTTCAGTTAAGATAAAAATTTGAAAACAGCAATTAAGGAGGTTGTTCTTTCGACTCTCATTATCCATGGTTAGCACCAACAAAACAGCTCTATTTTAATCAATACAAATGACAAACCTTTACAAAAGTAAGGCAGACTAAAACAACTGTCGCTATAAAAAGTATCCCGCCTGCAATAGCTTGTAAAATTTTGCTATAAAATATCAGCTATTTTTTTCAGTCAAAAAATAAAAAATAGAATTTTTTGTTAGAAAAAATAAATAGAACAATTATGGTTGAAATAGAAAAAACAATTATATGTATATAAATGTTTTTAAATACAGTGATGAAGGAAAACTTGTAGTTAATATCCTTAAATGAGTTGTTTTTGTTTTGCAGACCATCTTTAACGGAACTTCAGTCAAAACTTGTACAACTAAATGGTGAGGAATTCGAACAAAATGTAAGGACACATCTTCATAAATTCATAGAATCTTACAAACAAATGGAAGATATAAAACAAATCTCTGACAAAGAAAGCACAACAAACACCAGCAGCAGTACCAGCAATAGAACTTTTACTATAACCAAAAAGTCACTAAAATTACCATCAATGTCAACTAATTCTACTGGTAACAATTTACCGCCCACAAAAACAGACCAACGCAAAAATGGTGTTGTATTACCGAAATCACCGTCTGTGCAGAGGGAAAGGAAGAAAAGGGAAAGTATAAAAGTGGAAAATCTACCTCTGAAAAATGATATTCTTGTTGATAGTAAAGATCGAGTATTTTCAAAGGATGAAACTGCGTCAAGTGAGTTTCAAGAAAATGGAAATGAGAACATTAATTTGAACGGAAATCATTTGCCTATATCTTCTGAAGTATCTTTTCCAGAGACTCAAAGTGTTAGTGAATCTGTTTATACTTCAACGCTTACCTCTAATAATACAACAGGGGACCAGTTTTCTGACTGGACATCGAAGAGTGATACACTTTGCAGAGAGTCATGTGATTCAACGTCTGAATGGTGGAATGAAAACCATGGATACTACGAAGAAGATTATTATGACGAGGAACAGAGTCGAGTGCGCCTGAATGTAGACAACGAAGACTTATCTGACGATATGCTCCGTGAGCATCGTTTAAGTCAACATCTGAAATCTGTTGAGAAAATAAATTGTCAACGGAATGACGTTATCGAGACAGTTGTTACAGCTTCGGGTCGACAACTAGGTCGATCAAATCCTTCAAAGGTGCCAAAAGCAGCACCAAGGCCATCCTTGCATAAAGAACCTACAAAACAAAAACATGAATCCAAACGTGTAACTAGTATATTCAGTAAGATAAGAAACAAAGGAAAGGTGAAATTATTCAGTGTGGAAGATGTGGCACCTTCTAGAGAGATAACAGAATCAGAATTTTTAGAGAGTTATGATAGATCACATGACAAGGATCTCAAATGGGACGAGGTTTCTTTAACAGTGAGTAAAATAACTAATTTAAATAAAAGATACCGAAGTTTATTGTCTGGATATGCACATTTCGAAGTACCGAAGAACTGACCACTGGATCGATGAATACCCTCGAAGACTAATACTCCACCAGTAGAGGCATTGGCCCGGTGGTAATAAATGATAAAATACCGAAGTTACTGATCAGTTATTTTTTGCTTATGCGCATTTTGGCAACTTATGTGTCATCACTGTAGAACAAACCAAAACATTTGGAATTCCATTAACCAAAAACATGTAAAAGCTGGTAGAAAACAAATAACCAAAACGATCTATATAGAAAACCCAAAATTCAGCTAATGATAGAGCCATTATGATAGAGATATTTCTTAGTGATAAATTCAGATTTTACAAGTTTCGTGTATAATTAGTCATGTATAGTGAAGTCATATCTCTGATCAATCAAATGAAACAATATAATCATTTTCTTTTTAGGACGCAGAGGAATACAAAGCAAACGAAAAACCATGGTAAGTTCAGAGAAACATCTATAAATATACAATTTGTTAAGCAAGAAAACTTATGATCATGTTTTAATGATTGCATGTTTATCGAAAATCACAAAGAAAAACTCTTACAATTGCTAATTTAGAAATGTTTGGTGTAGCATGTGGTTTGTGTGATGCTGTTGGTTTTATTCTATATTCACTGAATTTGTTTAACAATTCATGTTCAATGATACATTTGATGTCGTTTTACAATGTCAAAAACATCGAAATCGTCCGAAGTTTCCAGGTTTTCTGCACTATAAGCTTCATCCTACTTTTTCACCACAAGAGGGTATCATTGCTTTTACTTATTATATTTCCATATAATTATCATGCCTTAGCCCTCTGTGCTCAAACAAACGCAAGCCCATGGGATTTCAACCTCGCTGTTATGGTTCCCTTAAAAACACAACATTTAATCGAGTTTGCTGATAAAATTCTGTAAATTCCTTCAGTTCATAACCGCAAGCCTTACAGTATATGTAGCAAACTTCCAACTTATTACTGAACAAATGACAGACGTGTTTAGACCAGATCTAGTATTGAGTAGTTTTAGCTTAACTTGGTCATACCTACGACTGTAACTTTGGATATCTCATTATTGAAATGATGGGCGATGCATGCATATCACTAGCAGGACACGCCTACTCGTTAATGCACCCGGTCTCGCTCCTTAAGACCATGTCCTTGTTATTTTTCATTATAGTGGTTGTTAAAGAAATAAATACCGAAGTTACTGTGAATTTAAATTCTGCATATGCGCATTTCGACAACTTATGTCTCTTCAGTGCAGATGAAATTTAAAAGTTTGGAAGACCATTAACTCAAAAGATGTTTCAAAACTAATGGATTAAGTAACTTGAATAGGTATACTACACTTCTTTGTATCTCAAAAACATCTCACGACGTGCAGAAATTCTACAAAACTCAGAATACAATGTATACTGATTTTTGTTCCTTCATATAAAAACAGCATATGGATACTACTACTGTAACTTAATTATTTTGTTATTTATCAAAACTTGATACTAAAATAAATTTTGGTTTAAGTATGTTTTACCTTACACTTTTTCCCTTTCAGCTTTTTGTAAGTTGAGCATTTTGGCCATCTAAATGCTTGATTCTTATCTTGGCTGAAAAGAATGGTCATCTCCAACACTTCAATTTACTGCCATTACGATATTTATTTGTTTTATTACCGATTTTTTTTTTTCATAGAAAACCTGACAGCGTTTTCGAAAGTAATAACAACAATCAATGCATTTATTAAGTGTCAAATCTTAGTGTTTCTTTTTTTCTCTTTTTTCTTTTTTGTTTTGCTGTTGTTTTTTTTTAATTCACGTGTTGTCGAGATAAATCAATATAACAACAAATCTTTTAGTTTTTCACGCATTCATGTACTTTGTCACCTTAAAATGTTATTTATTATTTTCTTGTTAATATGTTTTTAGGTATGAGATGTCGGAGGATGAAGAAAGCCTCGTTCCAGGATGGAAATCAGATGATGAAGATGAACACTCACGTGTCCTTGGTGATATATGATGAATTGACTTTGACACTTATGCACCGTGAAAAATATCTATCAAATAATTGTGTTTACTTTGGGAATATCTAACTGCTCAGGGATAACAGTTTAAATGAAGCATTTGACAATATTTTGACCTCAAGAAAATTTCATAAAAATTCTAATTAAAGTATACCTAATACAATTTTTCTTGTTTTGATCCATGCCAACCTAGGATTGAAAGTATTAGGTCTTGACCCAGAGGAAACAATAAAATATCCTGTATTCTACATATGCTAGTTGTTGGTTTTGTCCCTAAATGTGTGTTTCGTAAAACAAATTGGCAAATATGAAGGTGAGCAAATATTCAGCTAGCAATAAAAGGGGTCATTCCCAAGATTTAAACCCACAGATAAACACTTTCGTAAAATAATCTGATCAAAAGACCATATCCGAGTTCTTGTATTCAGATTCACCAGTTGTTGTTTGTCCGCCATGTCACAAACATGTCCGCCCCATGTGACCAAATTCATGACGTGTTAGGCTCTATGACGTGACGTTTCCTATACCTTGACGTATTGAAAAGTAGTCTGGTAAATCCTGATACCTTAGGTCTGATATAATCTATTGCTGAATTGAAGAGAAATACCGACAGTACATTAACAGACGAACAATCTGTTGAAACTTATCAAGGGTCATTATCCATTTAGTGGAAATCGAAAAACTGCCACAATTGACATGGCAAATATTCTTTTAAAAAATTGACAACAGAAAACATCTACAATGTCTGAAAATTAAAATTACATGCTACGCACTGCCGGGGAACTGCACAGAAAAAATACTAATAAGTCAAAAGACAATAAACATAACGGAACTTGGTACCGGCACTAGCACTGACTCCTTCATTTTCGGGGATTAATATGTAAATGAAAAAAAAACATCATTCTAATGTAGTTTGTAATTAATCCTATTATCTGATTGGTTAATACTGTAATTTTCATGGTATAGATTTCACAGTTGACATTCCTGAAATTGACACGATTACTGCGCGTTTGTTTATGAAATAAAATGGAGGCAATAGACATCGCTTCAACTTTTTGTGTTCGGCCCTTGGTTGAAGCGAGCAACATAATTTCACACAACGACGAAAAAAGTGACAAGTGTATTATTCCATAAACGAGACAGAGATATTTAAGAAGCAAATTTCGTTGAGCATCGTGCAGACGACAGCACCCATGCTACAAACAATTCAAATGTTATCTTCTATACAAAAGACATTGCCATAAAAAAGCTTACCAGAAAGTTTCGTTAATATCCTCAATCATTTCCAAGATGCAAATCGGCTGTGTGGCATCCGACAAATGTCCCGAGTTAAACATTTTAAATTCGAAATTAACCCATGACGTTTAGCCTTGACATTCCAGTAAATCATTGTCCTTGAAATTGATGGAAATCTGTAAATATCCGCACAATTATCCATTTGATATGGCGGTGCCTCTGAGTATCCTATAGGCCTACAGAAAATTCTACTTCCCACGAATCGTGTTACCGTCTCCAAGACCGAATACACAATTGATAGACTATTGCTCTTTTGACAAGTAACTAACCAACGACCGTCTGATCTGTTGTTCCTAAATACATTCAGCGGAAAACAACTCGCATGTCAATGTAATGCTACCATTTATAATAATCCTCAATAAATTACAAAATCCTTTCTTTTTTTTTAATCCGATTCTCGGCGCCATATTGGTTGGTAAAATGACATGCACTTTTGGTTTTGAAATAAAAAAAAAATCGTTCATGCCAAATGTTTATTTTTGTTCAAAAACTGAATTATTTTATATTATATAATAAAATTTCTAGTTTTATTTAAAATCCAGACGAAAATAAATAAATTATTGATTATCATAAATTGGGACTATATTTCCCGTGGAGTAATTTTGCAATTCACCCATCTGATGTTGATTTCAATAATAACTAATGAAATAAACATTATTAAAGTGTGAAACTACATTAGAATGGAGATAACTGTATTGTATTTGAAGATTTGGACCGCGTCGCCAGTAAACTCAATTTGCGACCATCAAATCCCCAATGGATGCCTCCAAGTCTTCAAATACAATACAGTTATCTCCTAAGTGTATAGTTCTAAGAAGCCGTAATAAATAAATATAGCTGTATCATAATTAAACCGATTTTATAATTTTAACCAATATATTTCATAATAATAACCTATTTTATTTCGAAACTTGCAATATCTAAATTAAAGAATTTTTTGTTTAAAAAAAATGAGGAGCATCTCCCTCTTGCATAGCTCGGTCCTTAGCTGAACTTGGCTTTTCTTTTAATTTGTTCTCTATCAGTTTTTACACATCTTTCGTTTTATGGATTTCCAAGTGTTTTGATGTAATCTACACTTGAGACAAAAGTTGTCGAAACGGTCGTAGGAATTAAATTTGCAGTAACTAGGAGATTGGACACACAATAAACAATGGTGCCAAGACATTTTAATTAAAAGAAAGTTCTCAAGAGTCTGCTATTTGTTGTTTTCGCTAATGATGAGGTTGTCAGAATTGTCCTAACTTTTGTTTTTGTAGCAATTTTTCCAAGTGACTACCTGTGTCATGATATGTTTGAAGGATAGTTGAATCTTTCATAGCTATTTCTGATATACCAATGGTAATACCCAATTCCGAAGTATTACCAGATCTATCATCATTTTTGAAAAAAAGAAACGTCATAAAGTAAATACGCATCATTGAGGAACGTTACAAACATCAACTTTGTGTAATGGGGTAATAACAAAATTACCAATCAGAGTTGTCAAGAGCCCAAGAGTCCATGAGACAAAAAGACAAATCAGGTGGAAACTACCGGTAAAATTGTCAACCGCAATGGTCCTGACTTTGTATAGAAATTTCAAAAGAAATAGTGTATTAAACCGGTGTCTTTGCAAGCCAAACACCCCCTTCCATTGCAGTGGTGGTGTCCCGTAGCAACTCAATAACAATTTCCATTGCTGTTGAGGAAATGAGATATGAAGTCGATTTCTGAAGATGCTTACTCTATCGGTACACCTGATCTCACTTATGGTTTTTATATGGGTCTGCGATGTTCAATTGTATGTATGTTTCCATTTTTCTACGTTGTGTCTTTGTATCTTTGTGTTTCTGATGTTGCCATTGTCCTTGGCTTTTTGGAATGCCGGTTCGGTTCGCACTTACTCTACAAACACAACTGTAATTCATAATAAAACAATACACCAACGAAACGAAACATTTTATTGATCCAATAATGGGTCATCTCTGGCATACAATCTGTTAAAGTACAATGTATAATGATTCAATAATAAATGAAATAATATATATAAAACAGTATAATAATACATTATGTGGTTTACATGAAATATTACATGTTATAAATTTTGCAAATGTCCATTGTTTTTTTAATTGAAAAGATGAATATTTATACTCAGCAATTGTATTAATAACAATTTCATTTTCGTTTACCATCAGCATTCAAGTTTATTTATATTTGATAACTTTTTAAAAATTTGGATAAATTCCATCTATATATTCAATAAACAATTTCCTATGACATGTTATAACGTCGTACAAATATCATTAAGATATATTACAAACAATACGGTACTTTTGAGTCGTGTTCACTCCGGAAAAAATCAGTGTGTATCATACGAAAAAAGTCACTAATCAATTAACACCGTTGAGCTAAGGGTGATTTATATTTAATTGATTTGCAGCTTAAAGTTAATTGTTTTTCGTCAATTAAAATTTCGTTAAAAATTGTCATATAGAAAAAATTATAAATGCTTGTTTTTATGTGGTATATATTTATTTCAAAAGATTTAGAAATCCAGTAATCCTTCTTACTGGTTTCTGAGGCGATCGTTTCTGCCTTCAATTACAGGAGAGTTCCTATCTCGAAAGTCCCGTTTTGACCTATACATCAAAGAGTGGTAGCATTTGTTTGCTCAAATGGGTCTTATTTCATGTGTTACACCATCATGTGGCTTCCAATAAACCAAACATCTGACAACCGATTTGCTTGTCACAGTAAGCTAAGCTGTAGTTTTGAATATGATGGAGACCATGCCAATATCTTGAAAGCTCATGTACAAACTCATAGAGATTCGAAGGTCAAATCATTTAGTAACAAGTTAAGCTTTTTAAAAAAGCTTCCCGGTTTATAGCCATCAATAGATTTATTGGGCATATATATATGTAACAAAGAATTAAATAATTGGAATGATTGTTTAATCTGGGATAAAATGTACTACACCCTGCTAAGCTCACCTCATTGTACTGTATTGTCTACATTAACAAATATAAATACACACAATTAGTTTTACAAATCATACTGGCATCCCTAGGAGCAACGAATCCATACC
>MJUU01035747.1:20600-41574 GCA_002080025.1 Modiolus philippinarum | reverse complement strand
GATGAAGTGCAGCAATTACACTGGGGGATGTTTTAATATCATGTTAAGGCATCAAACCACCAATTCAACCAATCAGAGTTGGAACGAATGAGAAAATAGACCTTTTGAATCTAAAGTTACTTTGTATTCTTGCACCTTTAAAACTATTCAAGGGAATTTGATGAATGATGAACCCATTTAAACATTGATATATTAGGTTTATTTCAAGACCAAGGTCAATTGACCAGGTGTAATTTTAGATCACTTATAGGGGGGGAATTCCCAATGACTATTTTTGCACAATGTTGTGACGTCGTGGTACGTATTTATAGGTGGCTTTCCCCGACACACCGGGAATCTCTTAGAAGGCTTTAAAGGTATGATGAAAATTTGATATAGTGTAGAGCAGGTATGTGCCTTTCACAACATATATGGTCTTTGCAAGGTTAAACTTAAGATAAATTGTCCAGGGAGGTTTGAAAATTCCAAATTTTAGTTGAAAATGTTAAAGAAATGAATTGGTGGTTTCACACCTTTATAGTAATATTGTTAGCTTTGTCAATGAACCTATGTGTCACAATAAATTTTATTGAATCGACTTCAGATTAAAATTTATCTTTGTCGATAAACCTATGTGTTTGACAAGAAATTTTTATTGAATCGACTTCAGTTTAAAATTTATCTTTGTCGATAAACTTATGTGTTTGTAAAGAAATTTTTATTGAATCGACTTCAGATTAAAATTTATCTTTGTCGATAAACCTATGTTTTTGACAAGAAATTTTTATTGAATCGACTTCAGATTAAATTTATCTTTGTCGATAAACTTATGTTTTTGACAAGAAATTTTTATTGAATCGACTTCAGATTAAAATTTATCTTTGTCGATTAACTTATGTGTTTGACAAGAAATTTTTATTGAATCGACTTTCAGATTAAAATTTATCTTTGTCGATAAACCTATGTTATTGAAGCGACTTCAGATTAAAATTTATCTTTGTCGATAAACCTATGTTTTTGACAAGAATTTTTTATTGAATCGACTTCAGATTAAAATTTATCTTTGTCGATAAACCTATGTTTTTGACAAGAAATTTTTATTGAATCGACTTCAGATTAAAATTTATCTTTGTCGATAAACTTATGTGTTTGTTTGAATAAAATCAGACTTGGATTAAAATTTATCCATGCTGAATGGTATTGAGTAGGGGTATTTATACTTGAAATGGATTATTTGTCTAATTCTCAATATATATTTCTCACCAATCTTTAATACACTCTTGTCTTTGCCTTTTGTTGTTGCTGAATGTCTTGTTTTTTTTTTTAATTTTTATTTATTATTGGCCAAGGGACTTTAATTATTCATTAAATAACTGAGCTGAAAGAATTTCCTTAAAAAAAGAAAATTTTCCACGGCTGCCACCAGTTTTATAAATGTGTCCCTGTGCTGCAGATGTTGATCTTGTTTTGTTCTGTATATTACTAGTTCTAAACTAACTAAAATAGTAATTAATTCAACTCTGTTGTTTTAAGATAATTATTCAGTCAAATTACAACAAGTATGAACAATGGTAGCGTTCAAATTAAAATAAAAAACCTTGTGTCACGATACTAAAATAAATAGCAGGAAAATAGGACGGTGAACATAAACAATGACTGTGTTTACTTGAATCAGCTGATCAATATCTAATTCAAAAACGGACTATAGTAACCCATTTATATAGGTCAAATCACTAAATTAATTCGCGCTAAAAATATTTCCAAAAATGGTCGTCAGTGTCAACATGGAAATGAAAGTACGAACTATTCAAGTTAAAATGAAGCTGCTGTTGACAGATAAACGTTATAAAATACTATGAAAAGTTACTAAACGTAGCTATGAATATTCTAACGCCAAACAACTTGGGACAAGGTTACAAGTGCGCAAATATTTACAATGCATTTTCCATAGGGGGGTTCCCCTGTTTGGCGATTATCTAAAAATAGAAGAAGGCTTTTTTCCATCCCGGGGTCCTGAAAATGATAAGTACTCATACAGATCTTTCGAATTCCAAAATAAAAAATGGGGGTCTATGCGGCGATTCTTGGTGTAAATTGAGGCTCAAAAAAGGGTATATTGAAAATAGTAAAATATTTTTATGTCGACCAAATCCCATAAAAGGTCAAATTATCATCTCTGGGTTACATTGTTGAAATCAGATTTCCTATAAATCGAATTGTAACATGACAAAGTATTCTAATTTAAAAGTTTTAATTTTATTATCCACCAATCGTAAGAGTTGCAGTGCTTAATACTGAATACAGCTTTGGGTTCAAAACTGGATCCCTGTTCGAAAGTCAATATTTGCGCACTTGATACCACAACATCGACGTCAACAAAAGCCAAAATGAACATGCCATGTTCCCGCGATGTGTGGCCATTTCGGCATTATGCTGGCCTGACATTCAGACACACGGAATAACATGATTTATAACTTTAACATATTTACAACACTAATGTTATGTAACTTGCGTGTCTTTAAACTTATGGGGTTTAGATTTTGATGGTTATTGTAGCAATTTTTCTATGTCATTATGATTTTCAGCCAGATATATTGTTCACTTCAGAGAAATTATCAAGAAACCACTCTCACAGTTTTGCTAAGAGATCCATACATCATAGTAGCTTCGTGTAAGTATATTTATCTCTAAATCAGGAATAATGTGAAAGTGGTGTCATTGGAAATGTAAAATATGTAGTGGTAAAAATACAAGAAAGCATATAGTTATGGGCTAGAACAATCCCTCGTGCACCCCCAGTTCCGAAACCTACCAACTTTTTTAGGTTCGCTTACAAACCCTCTTCAAAATGAAACATGTTATCATGAGCAAAATCCCGCATTGCAAAACAGATCCCCTTTAAAGACCCTACCAGCGAACATTTGAAAATTCTGTTTTTCGCAAACGGTTTTCTTGCAATAACTTCAAACTGCTGACTAGTTCCTTTCATTTATGAGGAGTATGTCCCTCGTGCAAAGTTCCGTCTTAAGCTGATTTGGCTTTTCATTTAGATCTTCTTGTTTAATGATCTTCCAAATATTTTGATGTGATCTGCACTGAAGAGACAATTTGTCGAAATGGCCATATGAAAACACTACATTCACAGTGACTTTTCAGTTATTTATGAAAAAGGGGTATCAGATAATGACATAACGGTATAAGCATTATAAGTGCCATTTCTATACCCAATACATTATGAAAAGCGAAAAGCCTTAAACATGACCCAGCAAAATCTTGATGACATTTTAAGATTTTTCCCGAAATTGTGTAAGTTCAGTGGTCTATAAAATTCTATGTGTCTTTCGTCTTTCAATTTCCTTTCTCGAATACAAAACATGTTTATTATTATGTTAAAATGTTGTAAGGGTACTCGTCTTGATAAGTTGGACTTTTTTCTAGTTTGTTTTTACTATGTCTTTTTGTGTATTTATTTTTAGCCATTCAACACACATAGGGGGAGGGTTTGGATCCAAGAAAACGAGTTTAACCCCGCCGCAATTTTTGCGCCTGTCCCAAGTCAGGAATATGTTGGTCATTGGCCTGTCCTTGTCTTCTTATAAAATTTTAGTTTCTTGATATTTGGGTTATTGGATGTGGTTTGTTTCCATTGATTTATTCACTTTTTAGCTTTTTAGAGCCATTTAGGGCTTATTATATGGTGTGAGGTTCCTCACTGTGTTGAAGACCATATGGTGACCCCTAGATGTTTTGTTTTTGGTCGTTTTAACCTGGATATGGGATGTTGTCTCCTTGACATTTAACCCATTTCCTTTCTTTTTCATATCAGTGACCAAACTATCACTTTTAAATAGAGAAAAATAAACCAGATCTTTGAATATTAAATACTAGTAGGTTCCGACTCAGGTTGGTCTTTCTCTTGTCTCATATTATCGACGAGTAGTAAAATTCATAAAAGGTGAGTATATAATGAAAGTCCACTCTATTTTCCTCACAATAAGTCCAAATTATAGCCATTTCGAAGTAAAATAAACTTACCCCCTACCCCAACAAATTTATGCTAAAATTGACAAGTTTTTGTGTATGTTCGCATGGAAATGATCAAACCACACACATTTTGTGTTGTACATATCAATTTACTTGAATTATATTATAATTTGTCATTTTAATACCCATTTGTGGACTTAAACTCTATATTTGACCCGATAATGGTGAAAAATACAAAAAATACCGAAGTTGCATAAAAACAGTAAATTGCGTTATGCTGTACATGCACGTGTTTTAGAAAATAAAAATATACTAGTTAGTTTTAGTTTTTAGCTCACATGGCCCTTCAGGTGAGCTATTTCTGTCAGTCTGTCGACGTCGCTGTTAACTTATTTCAAAGATCTTGTTCTCTTAAACTACTTAGCCAACATTTACAAAACTTTGCTTGAATCATTTCTAGAATATCTACTTTTAAGTTTGTGTTGTTTATGACCAAAGTTCAAACATTATCATATATTGGCCGGTGATCATGACTAAAATAGAACCTAAGGGTAAATTGCTGTTATTTGCAAATAGCTAATCTGACAGGGTAAACTTACATACCCTGCAATTTTGAATTGTACTCTTATTGGAAAAACACTATAATCAGAAATGGTTACATCGATACTCATTTCTTTTAAACAGCACCTTATGGAAAAAAAAGTTGCTATATTATTGATAACATTCTATGAATAAAACTAGTACATTTTTAGCTAAGTGGCCGAACCGGGCCCATGTCAGTCTCTGGTTAATTTCATTTTGAACTATTTTTTCTCTATTGGAAACTGATCTTTCACTTTTTTCATTTTTTGAGATGAATTTATTATAGATGATTTATTTAATTCAACAATATAAATGAGACTACATTTAGCAAAAAAAAAATTAAAATATTTATTATCTTATGTTGTTCAAGATATATTTTCGTTTGCTTACTGTAAAGTAATGAAAACCTTAAATAACTAAAAATCCGAAGATAATTGCCAATAAGATGCCCCAGGCAAAGTCTTATTTACACTTATATAGGCATATGTGAGAATTTATTCATTAAAATAATTCACATTTAATTCTCATCACAATTTAGTAGCTTTTGGATCGAAATAATATGAAATAAATAGTGTTTATGGGGAGCTGGTAAACATTTGCATTTTGTGAGTTTGAAAATATACACTTTCAGCAGTATTTCAGCTATTTCATGACGGTCAGTTTTAATGGTGGAGGAAGCCGGAATGCCAGGAGAGACCCACCGACCTTGGGCAGGTAACTGACATACATTATCGAGTGCACCTTTTTTGTACTGTACAAAGTTGGGCGCGAACTCGCACTGCAGTGACGATAGACTACGGTGATTGTATAGGTAGTAGAACTACCTTAACCACTCGGCCACCCGGGCGCCGAATTGTTTTTAAAAAAAAGCTTCAAACATATAAGCCTATTTCTTAGATTTTTATATTTTCTTAGATTAAGAAATTGTTTGTTTTTTTTTCCTGAGCGACTTGGATTGAGATATTCACAGAGACTAACAATCACAATCCACAGACAGAGGCTAATAACAAAATAGCAAAATTTCAGTCAGATCTTTTAATAATTCCACTTTCTGTTAGACGACTGCGAGATAAGATTATAATAATAAAATGCGATATTATCTGTCATATTTGATTTGTTTTATTTTAAAAAGAATAAAATGGGTCTAATTTTTTAAAAAAAATCAATACACTGTTGGTATCGTTTAAATCCAAAGGATACAGAAAATACAAAATTCTGTACAATAGTTGACAACCATTGAGATAACTGGTTATACTTCAATATATATGATATACTGTGACCTTTTCCTGTTAGACGTTGCTAGTATGAGATAATTTTCTCGTCAATACAATATAGTTTTCTCGTAATTACGAGATAGTAATATGTTTAGGTACAGTAAAGTTAACTATCATGGAAATATTGTCAGATACTTATAACACTATCACTTTCGGTTAAGTGCGAATCGTTGAGATCATTATTATAAACTAGACAATAGGTGCAATCCCGATAAAGAAATTATTACTGTAATAAAATCAATAATGTTTATTACAGCAATAATGATTTTTTTTCAACAATTGCATATATTGCTGGACTATAATAATGATCTCGTCGATTCGCACTTGGCCTATAGTGACTATTATATGTCAGTAATGATACCGTTGACATCGGAAATACTATTTTATGTCTAGGTTCGTAATGATAACTACCACGTGTATGTCGACATTGGAATAATGTAACATTGTCAATATGTCTAGGTATACCGTAATGATAACTACAATGTTTATGTAGACATTGGAATATTGTAACACTGTTACAGGTTTATAAGTACAGTAATGGTAACTACCATGTCTATGTAGACATTGGAATATTGTATTGGTACATATAAAACTGTTTTATGTTTAGGCACAGTAATGATAACTACCATGTCTATGTCGACATTGGAATCCACTATTCCTATATGGATCCTAGATACAATGAATGCAGAAAAATGGGAGTTAGGTAATATCATTTAGCATTATGCTTCCTTTTTAATTCAAAGAAATATTATTTGGGAGTATCTTGTGTAGATTGTTGTATTCAGATTTACAGTCCTTATCAAAGCATCAAGGCTGTCTGTCATTCTAATGTAGCCCCCCAATACATGAGTTACTATTACTTTTATTTTAATTGAACAAATTAAAAGTCAAGTTGACATTTTTTTTTATTCTTAATTGTTTAATAACAAAAATAATTAAATCAAAGCTTTCGATGAAATTGACATACACAGTCATGACATGTGCGATTGTATTTTTCAAACTAATTTCTGAATATTTTGAAAATGAAGGTAATAAAAAAATGCGGAACAGAATTGTCAAGCTAAAACAATGCGAGTTCAATTCATTTTTGTCTGTTCTGGCAAAAATAGATTGTGAAAGCAAGCGAATGACCACTACCATAGATCATAAGGCACGGTGACATGACGCTTTATGATATCTAGGATGTCTGCCATGGCAGATTTTTGTTTAACATGAATAATGGGGGATGTGATGTGAACTGCTACATCATAATAACAGTTTTATAGCATTTATGTACTATATAAACTGGTATTGTGCTCTACTAAATCTTTTATATGAGGACCGATCATAGATGAAAATTACTAAATCTTGAAAGTTATTTTAATTTTATTCCAATTTCGAAGCATTTTTTTTNAATTGCATCCTCAAGAAAACTTATCATGGAGCTCAGTAATTTTATGATTCTTATTACCGTTAAGGGGCTATAAGGGACCAAAATGACCAGAATGTTTTTGACGGAGTACACAAAATTTTAATTTGTCTTGGATTCTTCTTGTAGTGTAAGCTTTTGGTAGTGTGTAGACAAATTTGGAGTAGCTCTTTTACCATTTACTAGCTATTTTTTTTTACCAAAGGGAGTCAAAATCTTATTTTTAAGAAGTACATATGAATTTTTATTTTCCATCGGATTTTGGCCGAATTTGTTTCTTTTGAGCCTTCCCCCGATCGAATTAAGTTAACGTCGTCTGTCAAAAAATTGGTGTAGCTTACCATTATTTAAGAAGTGAGAGTTGACTTAAATTTTTTCTTTTTTTTTTTTGCTATTAATCTAATTAAACATTAAAATTTTCAAAAATATTTACATAATTATTGCATTCGATAGTTTCTGCTGTTTATAAATCAAGTCGCTATTAATAAATGTGGTTCTTGTGCACTGTACGTAAGGAAGTACCAGTACAAGATGAGACTATGTAATTTTATGAAAATTGAATTACGTTGGGTTTCTAAAAAAAAAAACACACACACACACACACACCAGGTATACCGATACAAAATCCCCGGATCCACATCAAAGGAAAGGTATCAACTAACTCCGAGGTATGTTTTATACAGAAACTCTTTTTTGTTCTTGTAGCAAGAATTTTTCTCATTTATTTCGATTGATGAACTTAACAATTTTTTTGTCTTTGATATAATGTTTAAATTATTTGATGTTGTCTGTATCTATTCTCATGATATTCTTGTGCCAATTAAAATGTAGTTACTTTAACAGTTATGTTTTCGTATTTTGTTAATATTTTTTGTCATGATTATAACATGTAGTTGGCCTTTTAAGGTCATATGATGTATACGGAATTGACAAGTGATATATCCATTTGATGTCTCTATTTGAAAAGACCAATGGCTATTTGTATGGACATCATGCTTTCAATTTGTCACGTTGTGATTAATAACCGAGCCCTGCTTTACTTTGGAAAATCAAAATTTCTTGTAGAACCTAATACAATGAAGACATTGCAACTAAGATGAAACGTTCAGTTTGTTAAATCAATCCTTATGTATCTGTTGGTCAACCCAGTCTACTCTCGAGGAGGGGTAGATATTGAATTCATAATCATAGAAAAATTAATCATGAATAAGTATGATAAAGTACAAAAAAAACCCAAAATACCATGAGATTGACATAGAAATACATTTGTCTTATTTTACTATCATCAAAATAACAATTTATCCAAAGATCTATTTCTTTTTTAGCTTTGGTCTTTACTCCAGACAGCATTGGTTATTTAATTGGTACCAACTTTTTTGGTAACATTGCCTTACTGATTGGGAGGTATACATATCAGATTATTTAAAATCGTATGAATAAGTTTACACATGTTTTGAATATTTCACTTTCCAAACCATCAGTAATGTAAAGCGTTAGAGCATAAAGAAATATTCAAGTTTCTTTCTTAGTAATTACATAACATTTTTGAACAAAAGTTCTTCTAATGTTTTCATTTTATTTGGGCTAACATGCAGAAATTAACTATTTAAATGGTGAACGTAAAATAAATACAATTTCGGTAATTTCACATCATATAAAATTACAGATGGCGCTGTACCATGGCATGTATGGTGGTTATAGGTATTTGTCTGATGTCTGTAAGTTTTTTACCTACTAATTGTATTTATCATTTGTTTTAATGATAATGTAAGACAAGGAATTTGGATGGTATACCTTACAACATCAAAACACCAAATTTCTGCAAAATTTCCGTCATAATTGTCCCTAAAACACCTTACTATTTTGCGTAGGGTTCATTAGATGTTTTTCCACCATTCTATTATCGTCAGCACATGTGACATTCCTTAAAAATGCCAAATCGAGTAAAATTTAGTAAATTCCACTCGTTGAACTGCTAAGAAGAGTTTATCGATGGCTGCTATTCTACATGATATATATATATATATATATATATATATATATATATATACATTTCAAAACAAAGCAACAACATCAACATTCCCGACGTACTGGATCTTAAAAGATACACACTTCGTGAGAATATGCCCCGGGACGATAAGTCGGGGGGGCATATTGTTTTACCCCTGTCCGTCCCTCCGAGGGGGTACATGGTTTGTCCGCGCAACTCCTCCTACAGTTTTTATGCTAGAAAGTTTTTATTTTGCAGATCATTTGTACATATAGTGAAGATGTGCATGTGATCAGGATTTTGATTTTGGTGCATTTTTTGTCAAAAATATACATTGTTGTTGAACTTAGTCATTTTTTGGTGATTTTGTGATAGATGGTACATAGTTTGTCCGCGCAACTCCTCCTACAGTTTTGATGCTAGGAAGTTTTTATTTTGCAGATCTTTTTTACCTATATTGAAGACGTGCATGTGGTAAGGATTTTCATTTTGGTTAATTTTTGTCGAAAATATACATTGTTGAACTTAGTCATTTTTGATGATTTAGTAATAATAACATGTGTTAAGCGGGGGCATCATATGTGTCTTACAGACACAAACATTACTAAAAAAATTCCAATTTGATTCAACCTTGCGCGGGGGCATGTCATCCTCTAGTTTTTTTTTTTTTTTTTTTTTTTTTTTTTTTTGTTTTTTGTTTTTTTTTTATATGTCGGTTTAAATTGTACCATTACATTGCAAATCCCGAAAAGCAAAACATATTTGGCTTAATGGCACTCAAAAATACGTATTTAATTCAGTTTTTTTTATTTCTTGAATATACTTTCTGCAGTAAAGTCATAATAATGTCCCATTGTCCCAAAAGGTCCATAAGTGCCTTGCGGAAAAGTTGCCTGCATTAAGAACTACATTTCAGTTTGGAAGGACCTCAATGATCATGGTCCAATTGTCACATTAATTCGAAACATTTTATTTATGTTTTTTTATTTCGATAACATCTGATCTAGGTCAGGACTTTGTTGTAACAGGGATTTCTTGATCTCTCTCTATTGATCACATCTTAGTAAGCTTACAGGAGTTCATGCCACCCTGGCTTTAGTTCTATATATACCAAAGTAGGTTTGTAGATTATAAATTATTTATGAATGTGGTAAAATCAAATTGTGTACTGCACTAAATCAAGTATACATGAAACCAAAAGAAACCAAAAATATACATACGGATGAAGTGAGTAGTCAGTTAATGTACTACACTTGGCTTTAAATAACCTTTTTTTTCCTCTAAAAAATATTAAAGTATATTAAATAATTGTGCTTATTATTGGAGCTAATCTAGATTTCAACACTTTATCACTCTTTGGTACAGTCAGAATCTGAAAAAAAACTTCTAAGAGCTGTTAAGAGCAAATTCACAAGGTTAAAATAGCTAAAAAGGGGTGACTGTTTTGTTATATAATAATCATTGATTGGTCTAACCTTCTAAAAGCATTGATCTCATGGTAGTGCAGTATTATAGATATAGAAATGGTCATGTTTTTCACTGTTACCAATGAATGTAACCCAATATTTGGGTTTGAAAAGTGCCTTTTTTATTTATTTTCATAGATTAATATAAATCTATAAAATTGATATCAGCATTTGTGACAGGCCGTTTCTTCTCTGAAACAATAGGAGCAAATTTAACCAAACTTTACAGGAATGATGTATTGGAGGTCTTTGCAAAGAATACTAATTTAATTTAGATCTGACAACAAAGATCAACAACCATGACAATTTGTGTAAAATATAGTTTACCATTGCAATCTATGAGAAAATATATTTCAATCATCTACTATGAAACTCCTCAAGGAAATCGAACACTGTCGTTGGAGGATGCTTTAAACTCATTTCTTTATGATCTGACAACAAGCATGACCACAGCACTGGTGATGGTTAAATGTAGTAGGCCTTGGTTAAGGGGATAACTCTTTAAATCAGTAAATCGTTTGAAACAGGCACTTTCATCGATGCTTTTTAAGCATTGATGTGAAAAAAGAATTAAAATTATCTAAGTTACTTAGAAACTTAGAATGTAATTATAAAAATAGGTAAAAAAAAACGAGCAAGTGATTTTTAACAGTTGTGTCCCTTAATCCAGGTCCACATCCTTAAGAAATGATCAAATGGTTAAAAACATCCTCTGATCTGTAAAATTCGACAAAGCTAAAAGTGACGGAAGCTTGGATCAACGTTTAGGCCAGCAAAATCTAATACCCTTACAGTCCTTCTATGACACATCTGTTTTAACTCTGGTTGTCATAAGAGTTACTTATACAGTTATGGTTGGCATGCACTGAATCTCTCAAAGATAATTAATTGTACTCATTAACTGCCACTGGTAATTGTTAAAGAAAAGGCTGTATAAAAAGCAAATTTACTCATTTGATTTAATAATCTATTTCAGATCCCATTTGCAACACAGGTGCCTCATCTTATTACCCCACATTTTGGATTAGGACTCGGACTTGGTAAGCGTTTATGAGACAAACCTTGAAATATTATTTAATTAAAATACACAGTTTATGTATTAATTCCAATTAATTCCGTTAACATAATGTAATGTACTTTCTTTTAAAAGGTATAACAGATGCTGCTATCATGCCGTTATTAGCACTACTAGTTGACACTCGACACACGGCAGTCTATGGGAGCGTTTATGCTATAGCCCAGCTAGCAGTCTGTCTTGCATATGGCCTAGGTAAGGAATATTTACTCTAAAAAAATTGTGTATCCTGTATGAATCAATTTTACTGCATACAGTGCACAATTAGTGTGTTTCCACAAACCACAAACACACCTCATCATTTTTGTTCAAAGCAGAAAACATATATTAAACTGAAACAACAGAAAAACGGTTGTAGAGTACATCAAAAGTAAAAAGTGCAGAGCACCAAATCATGGTAAATAAATATTAGGCCACAGTATTATTTGTACCAAAAAGGAAGTAAAGATCCAGCCACCGAACCGACCACCAATGAAACGTTAAGCCCAACTTTAAGTTGTTAGCTCTCAGACCCAAAGGAGAGTATGAGCGATTACCATCATTGGCGTTGCAGCTTTTTATATTTTTAGCATCTCTGAGACAACTTCAACAAATTTACCCAAATTTTTACAGAATGTTGCATAGCAAGTCCAAAAATAAAAATTGTTCATTTTGTTCCGGTCAGATAAAAACATGTCCACCATTAACTTTTAATCATCACCTCGGAAATTACTTTACACGAATGATCAGGTTAACCAATAAGCTTGAACGCCAATGTAGTTATCATATGAAAAAGAAAGGAAATGGGGTAAATGTCAAGGAGACAACATCACATATCCAGGTTAAAACGACACAAAACAAAGCATCTAGGGGTCGCCGTACGGTCTTCAACACGGTGAGAAACCTCACACCATAAAGCAAGCCCTAAATGGCCCCAAAAATGTAAAAAAAAAAGTGAATAAATCAATGGAAACAAACCAAATCCAATAACCCAAATATCAAGAAACTAAAATTTTGTAAGAAGACAATGACAAGCTAATGACCAACAAAGTCCTGTCTTGGGACAGGCGCAAAAATTGCGGTGGGGTTAAACTCGTTTTCTTGGATCCAAACTCTCCCCCTATGTGTGGTGAATGGCTAAAAATAAATACACAAAAAGACTCACAGTAAAAATCAAACTAGAAAAAAGTCCCAAGTTATCAAGACGAATAACCTTACAATGAAGTACATAAAACATGAAAACAATAAACACAGGTACTGTCCAGACAAATGCTCGCAGTTACTGACAGCTAGCTAAGGACATAATTTCCATTGACTATGATATCAAGCCTTCTTACATATGAAATTTCAATTGAAATACTTCTAAATAGATTTGGTATAACACCATCATCAATTATGAAAGAAGAACATGATATTGTGCAATGCCAAATACTGCTAATATGAAAAATTGTTTAAATTTAGTTATGGTGTAAAGCATTTAGGAGACAGACCTTGGGTCAATTACTTTGAAATGTAATTAATTAAGTTACAATTACATTTCAAATTTCCTCAATTAAATTAAAATTACAATTACAACATTTTCTTTGTTGTAATTAATTAAATTACAATTACTTTAGGAAAGCAATTTATTAGATTACAAATTACATTTCAATTTTACACTTCATATGATATCTATGATATGATACAAACTTTAAAGGGTGAGACCCAAGGACAATTTCCAACATGCAATTTTGATGAAAGGCAAAATCTACTGGGTAACTGATATTTTAGGTTTGCTAAGAATATTTCCATTAACTTTTTTAAAATTTTGGCTCTCAACTATAGACCATTGTAATAAGTCTACAACAATAAACAAATGACTGCATCTGTTAAGTGCCCCTGCATAGGGTCCGAACTTGAATATGTTGCATGGTTAATGTTCAAGAAAAAGCACTGATGTTACTTATTGTTGGTTAATTCATTTCATTACTAAGTAGGTATATATTTCTTTATGTATTATCTACAAAAATTTAACAATGTTGATGTATTCTTTGTTTTCAAATCCATTCAGTGTTTATACAAGAAAGGCATATGAGATTTCTATGGTTTTGAGCAGGTATTTGTATTTTTTTCTTCAAAAATTTAAAAGATATCAAATTTCACATAATCATGTTAAAACACTTTTCATGTGTTTGCAAATATTTTTCAAACACTAAACAATTTCATATATTTATCCATTTATTATTTAAAATAAATAAATTAATTAACATAATTTGTCATATTAAGATATGTGTGCTCTATTTTTCTTGTTAAATGTATAATTTGGTTATTACATCAATCAAAATCTTTATTTTATGAAATTTTGTTTTGATAAGTAAAACTTAATTCTGGTTGTAAATTAGTACGTTTATAGACCCTTTACACTTTAAATATTTGTAGTAATTTACCTGTGAGTACAGGAAATGTTAATTAATAAATGAAATGATATTTCTTTTAATTAACTTATGATACCCATAATAACACTTCATGTGTATTGACTGTTTATATTTATGTGGAATTGCAATTTATAATTTGAAAAATGATTGATGTTTATGAGATATGAACCTGGCAATGTATATTAATTGCTTCAAAATGCAGTTTTATACAAAAAAGAACAAGTATACAGGTACATTTGGGTGAATCAAATTCAAATAGTCACATGTGTATAATAAAAAAAAATTCTAACGAAACCAAACTCTTGCATTTAATGAACTATTTGTAAAAAGTATGAAATAAAATTAATTAGGGTTGTACCTGCAAAGTACATGTAATTCAATAATATTGGAATGTCTCCATAATTTTACTTGAAATTCAAATCTCCTGATTAATATCACAGATCTTCTTATATTGCATTAAGTATTTATTAACCCTTATAGCGTTTGCTAGTCCTAGTTCTTATCCATAGGCGGCATATATTTTAAATTCTAATTTTTGACCATGAATACATGTACAAATTTAGGAAAGTCCTTAAACTAAGCAAATTAACATTGTCATTTGTAAATACATATATTATTATTATTATTTTAAAATCAGTTTAAAATGTAAGTAGAACATTTTTCAAGAGAAATGAGAAAAATATCAAAACATTTTCTATCTTTGGTCTTAAGATGTTATTTGAAAGAGAAGTCTTTGAATTTATGCAATGAAATACATGTAAATCAAACTTGTTCACATGTTATTGAAAAAGTAATTGTAATAACATGGTTTTTCAGCCCTGTAATTAGTTAAATTACGATTACATGTAATTGAAATTTCTCTCAATTACACATTACATTCAATTACATTAGAAAATGTAATTAATTACAGTCAATTGCAATTGCATTTTTCAATTAACCCAGCTCTGTTAGGAGATGATCAATATTTTTGCCAACAAAACCCAGAAGTAAAGATTTAACAAGAATGCTGTATTTATATCCTTTATGTATAAGTTTGTTCAACGGATTAATAAGTTCCGAAGGACAATTTTTGAATTTATGCGCTTTGTAAATGATATTGCCATAGAAGTTTAGATGTGAAATGCCCTGATGTATAAGAGCCCTGCATGTAGAACTAAATTTTTTTAATAAGTCAATGTATCTATAATAAAATTTAGAGAATGTTTTTATCAATTTATGATATCTAAACCCTTGATGCAGAAGTTTTTTAGTGAGACAAAGATTTCGGTCGTTGAAGTCAGAAACATTACTACATACTCGTGCATATCGAACAATTTGTGAAATGTAGACCCCGTAAGAAGGGACTAACGGAACATCGCCGTCGTCCACTAACTGAAGACACTAGTGCTTTTGTCGGGAAACGGATGACAGTGATTGTAAGAGCACTTTGCCAGTTTAATTTATGTTTGTTGACGATCCCACATCCATGACCAGGAAAGACATGGATGTGGTATTGATCAACATATAGCAAAGAATTCCGCTCAAACCGGTGCTAGGGCCGTCTTGAACTAACTATGAGGTATGAGCAAAGCTCATTTTTGAAGGCCTCATGGTGACCTCAAGATGAAGAACAACAACGAAAGCGTTGTTCCTTTGCTTAGTTCTACCATGTATTTGTAGAGACTTTGTCTCATGTACATTTACTCCATATCCTTTCATTTTTTATTGAACCTTGTAGGAAAACAGTATTTTTTCCAATTGCCATTAACTTAAACCAACTTTTCAGGAACGATTTATGTGAGGTTCTTCAGAAAGATTGATTTCTCTATTCATTCCGATCTGTCAACACACATGCCTGCATGAAACATGTTGAACTTTTACTGGAAACTATAAACTGTTTAAAAAGCAAATTTATATTTTAATGGAACCAAACTTTACATGTTTGATGTATGGCAGATCCTCCTTTTGTTCCGATCGGTCTACAAACATGGCCGTCAGCAGAGGACCATATGGAAAAATCAAATAGCATATAATTTGATCATCCCTCATAAAAACCAATAAAGCAAATGAACACAAACTGTAATGGAATGACATATGACATGTTCTTAATAAAAATTGCTCTTTTCATTTGGATCTGAGAATTAACAAACATGGCTGCTAGCATGGAACATAGTTTCACGTTCAACCCGAAAGGGAAACCAGCACCAAACTATACTCAGATGAACATGAGCTTATGCAACAGTCATTTTTACAAATTTAATATTAGATTAAGAATTTGTTACCTCCCATGAAATTATCCTTGAGATACAAATTTTGTTCCGCGGACTTTTGTCTTACCTGAGATATTAGTACCTTACATTTTGTTTGAATATGTTCTTTTTTCTCTCAATACACAGGCAAACGACTACCGAAGCAAAATGTAGAAAATTGAATAAAAAATATATAAAACCAGGCAATTCAGATTTAACAAAAAAGGAGAAGTCAGATAAAGACATAAGATAAAGACAAACAAACAAAAATTAACGAGAACGCCACAAAACCTAAAGCACTAGCACTTTTATCACAGAAAAACTAGGTATAATAAGGCACTCTTTAGGGGTTAGCATAATCTTTTCCACGCTTTCAATGGTTAAAATTTTATTCAGGATATTTAAATGATCTTTTTTGTTTTATTGAAAGTAGAAACAATATTCACGTAAAATATGTGATAAATTAAGAATACACAAGTGACTGATTCTACAAACAAATTTTTATAATCGCAATTAATTGTGTAACAATTGGTCAGCTTTGGTACCAGCCTTAGCGAAAAACTCAGAAAATCTAGTGATGTGGCTGTGATTTTAGCATGATTGTTCTGATTCTTCTTCTGTTGAGCTCATTAGAAAATCGGAGAGCAAAATTCGTTTACATATATTGCTTAGAAACATGTGGTCAAAGTATGCGGTACATGTCTTCAGTTGTGTTTTAGGTCATTTTACGTTTACTTGATGTTTCGTTTTGATTTTTTTTTAATTCATTACTACACATGCCGCATAGATAATGAAAGTTAAAAAGAAAGTGGCATCAGGTATCTTAATAATAAAGAATATGATACCAGATATGGCGTTATAATCAAGTTGCTAAATGAACATATTGTTAAGGCTATATTTCAGACACGATATGTACCTTGCATTTAACCACTTACCATCAGTTTTTATTTTTCAAACAGGTACAGATAGTAAAGCATGTTTTTTTTCAGAAATCGACCGTGACAAATCGGGAAAATCACTGCGGGTTGGTTTCAGCCTAGTGTCAAAAGTGGGTCAACTTTTCAAATTTCCATGTTTATTTCATGGAAAACAGTCCTTGTTTAAACAAGAGTTGTCAGAAGACAACATAGCTCGCCGGGGATTAGAGTAACCGCAATTAATTAAGCCACATGTCTAGCAGGAACTCCCTATCACTAAAAGAATAACATTCTTTGAAATTATGGATTTCCTTTGTTTGGGTTCTAGTGCTGCTGATGAGGAATTAATTTCCGAAATGGCCATACAGCTCATTAAAATTATTGCAGTTGGAGTTAACATATGTGTTATGGTCTCATGTTCATTTACTCCATATTCTTTCGTAAAATATTCTATTCACAGTTTTTTAATTGCCTTCAGGGCAATGTCAAGGCCAAAATGTCTACAACTATGGTACTCCAAGAAAGCCTCACCAAAGGGATTCACATACAAAATATAAACACCATAACACTAAACAACTAAGTTCTAGAAGCAAGGTTTAAGTTTTTAAAAAAAAATGCTGTAAAGGGCAAGGTCAAGGTCAAAATGTCTAAAAATATGGTGCCATCAGAAAGCTATCATCATAAGGAGATAATATACCGAAATTGAACATCTTACCACTAAATGTCAACATTCCAGAAACACTGTTAAAGTCTTAAAAAATTGCCCTTGGGGAAAGGTCAAGGTCATAATGTCTACAAATATGGCGTCATTAGAAAGCTCTCATCACAAGAAAGTCACATACCAAATATGAACACCCTACCACTAAACAACTTAATTCTTTAAGCAAGGTTAAAGTTTTTTTTTTTAAAAATTGCCCCAAAGGAAAGGTCAAGGTCAAAATGTCTACAAATATGGTACCACTAGAAAGCTCTCATAATAAGTAAGTCATATACCAAATATAAACACCCTACCACTAAAAGCCTACCTTCTAGAGGCAAAGTTAAAGTTTTTCAAAAATTGCCCTCAGGGAAAGGTCAAGGTCAAAATATCTACAAATATGGTACCACTAGAAAGCTCTTATCATAAGGAAGTAACATACAAAATATGAATACCCTACCACTAAAAGCCTTCCATCTAGAGGCAAGGTTAAAGTTTTTCAAAAATTGCCCTCAGGGAAAGGTCAAGGTCAAAATGTCTACAAATATGGTACCACTAGAAAGCTCTCATCATATAAGGAAGTCACATACCAAATACGAACACCCTACCACTTAAAGCCTACCTTCTAGACGTAAGGTTAAAGTTTTTCAAAATTTGCCCTCAGGGAAAGGTCAAGGTCAAAATGTCTACAAAAATGGTACCACTAGAAAGCTCTCATCATAAGGAATAACAAAATACCAAAGTTACTGTAAATTTAATTTCTGCATATGCGCATTTCGACAACTTATGTCTCTTCAGTGCAGATAAAATCAAAACAGTTGGAAATCCATATACCAAAAACGTGTGTAAAATCAGAAAGAGAACAAATTACCAATAGAATCGAAATAGGAAAGCCAAAAATCAGCTAAGGACAGAGCTGTGCAAGAGGGAGATACTCCTTAGTTTTAGAAAAAAAATCTGAAATTTAGATATTGCAATTTTTCAAATGAAATCGGTTTTCGGGCAAGCACCGAAGTACTGGCTACTGGGTTGGTGAATACCCTCGGGGACTAACAGTCCACCAGCAGAGGCATCGGCCCAGTGGTAACAAATAACAAAATACCGAAGTTACTGTAAATTTAATTTCTGCATATGTGCATTTCGACAACTTATGTCTCTTCAGTGCAGATAAAATCAAAACAGTTGGAAATCCATATACCAAAAACATGTGTAAAACAGGGATGGGGTCAATTACATTGAAAAGTAATTAATTAAATTACAATTACTTTCCCAAATTGCTCAATTAAATTACAATTACAATAACAAGGATTTTGAAATTTAATTAATTAAATTACAATTACTTTGCAAATGTAATTAATTAGATTACAAATTACATTTGAAGCCAACATTTTGTTTTTATTATTTATTTTCAAAAGTTATTTATCATGCTATCAAATGAAAAGGACTCTAAGAGCCATGAAGGAAAGCATTTCATACCTATTTTTGCAAAATTAATAAACTACCAAAAAATTGACCATTGTGATTACTGATAAACTTTATCTACATCAAATGTTCAAATGTATTGTCCTCTAGCCTAAACATATCAGACTCAAAAGTTTATCGATTCTCTTTACTGTGGGGTGGTTATTAATTGACTGGCAAGTTAACTCGGTAATATTTGGAGTTATGTTGAATTCCCTAAATTTGCAGGCTACTGGCATGTATCTAACTTTCATGTATAACTATTACTTGAATGTGCCAGTAAAATATTTATGAAAGCTCAGCAGACATTTTAAACACACCAACAGAACATTCATTTAATTAGAAAGGTGTCATTCTGGTTTGCCCACTTTTAATTAGAGGCAAAAAAAACCATACTGGGCTGTGCTGTTTTAACAATTAACGTTTGTTTCTAACTTGTATTTAATATTTACCTGGATATCAAAATGACATATTAAAAAGAATAAAATAAATTGAAATTTAAAATAATTTTCATGTCAAAGTTATTTTTTTAATTTTGAGTATAATGACATTTTAACAAAATAATACTGTTTCATGGGTACGTTGATGACAGATAATAAATAGTTTATATAAAATAATGTTAAAATCATTAAAATTTGAGAATTTGTACATGTATTTAAAAGGTTGATTATAATGCCTAAAGGCACTAATCATGTCAAATTAGACACTAATCAAGTCTTGTTTATCACTGACACAAAAGTAAATATGACAAACAACTGATTAAAAGCCATCTTGCTATAGGCATTTATAATAAAATTCAATAAACATATTTTTAAGTGTTTATACAACAATAATTTTAAATTTAATTTATATTTCAATTAATTTAATATCAAGAGTTGCTGTATTAAAACATATAAAGAAAAAACTTTAAAAAAATGTATCAGAGGAAACAGTAATTTGCACAATGTTCACATTTGAAAACGAGAGATAAAGTGTCTATTCTTGTATATTAAAAATACCAAGTCATAGACTAATAATAATATTTTGTGTAAAGAAACTATCTAAACTTTCTTGAATAGGAGGTAGCCATCCACTCTCTTTAAGCATGTATATGTAATTGAATGTAATTGAAAAGGTAATTGAAATTACAACCCTTTTTGGATAAGTAATTAATTAAATTACAATTACATGTAATTCAAATTTCTGTCAATTACACATTACTTCCAATTACATCAAAATTTGTAATTAATTACAATTAATTACAATTACATATTACAATTACCCCATCCCTGGTGTAAAATCTGAAAGAGAACAAATAACCAATAGAATCGAAATAAGAAAGCCAAAAATCAGCTAAGGACAGAGCTATGCAAGAGGGAGATACTCCTTAGTTTTAGAAAAAAAAATCTTGAAATTAAGTTATTGTAATTTCCAGTTAAGATCGGTTTTCGGGCCAGCACCGAAGTACTGGCTACTGGGTTGGTGAATACCCTCGGGGACTAACAGTCCACCAGCAGAGGCATCGGCCCAGTGGTAATAAA